>JXCR01137956.1:54961-116271 GCA_002079205.1 Phalaenopsis hybrid cultivar | reverse complement strand
CTAACGAAGGTGTGAAGAATCTCTGATTGAGGCTACACCTCTCGGAGCAAAGGTATAACTCTTTTACTCTCCCGAGCCTACGCGAGCTCTACATTTAAAATGACTTGATTTCATAGCATGTTTACCATATGGATATGTTCGTCTCTTCAAGACGAACATTTTAAAAAAATAATCACTAAAATCTATTGAGNACGATGAACGGATGCCGTCCATCCGCGCATGTATTGAATGAACGGCGGAGATCAAGCCGGATGACCATCTGAAGCGATACAACGCGACGCGTGGCAGCTGAGTCAGAAGGCGGCGTCAAATAGGAGCGCGCCGCGTGGCTTCTCGAAGGATCCGAGGATCCAGANCGAGAGAAAAAGCCCAGGAAAAACTTGAATTATGGAGGTCTACATTGGAGTCTAAAAGCCTTCGTTTGATTAAAGCTAAAACTGAATACATGGAATATAATTTTAGTAGTAGTAGCTTTAGTAACACAAGTGTAACTTCGGGTGATTAAATTATTAAAAAGTGTGAACGATTTAGATATCTCGGGTCTGTTGTTCAAAGCAATGGTAATATAGATGAGGATGTCAATAGTAGAATTCAAGTTGGTTGGTTGAAGTGGAGGAATGCTTCGGTTCTTTTGTGTGATAGAAAAGTACCTCTTAGACTGAAAGAAAAATTTTATAAGACGATGGCGAGAACTGCAATGCTCTATGACACTGAATGTTGGCCTTTAAAAGAACGTTTATAAGACAGTGGTGAGACCTGCAATGCTCTATGGCGCTGAATGTTGGCCTTTAAAAGAGAAACATAATACTAAGTTAATTGTTGCCGAGATGAGAATGATTAGGTGGATGAGTGGCTTTACACTTAGAGATAAAATGCGAAATGAATATATCCGTGATAGGGTTGGTGTAGCTCCTATGACAGACAAAATTAGAGAAAGTCGTCTTAGAGGGTTTGGTCACATTAAACATTGACCATTTGATGATAAGATTAGGAGAGTAGATGTTTTAGATTCGACTTATATTAAAAAAGACATAGGTAGACCTAGGAAGACTTGGCTTATTGTATAAACAATGATCTTAATTTATTAGAACTACATGAAAATATAACACTAAATAGGACGCAACGGAGAAAAATGATTGATGTAGGCGACCCCACGAAGTGGGATTAAAGCTTTGTTGTTATTGTTGTTATTATTTATGATGCTAAGAATTTTATTTTTAGCAATTTTTACATTAAAATGTAGACTAAAGAGAGTGAAAGATAATATGTAAGAACTAGCCAAACAAAATGAAAAGAAAAGTAAAGATTTTAATTCAAGTAAAGTATATTAAAAATGAAAAGAAAAAATAATTTTCATAGATAAAAATATTCAACATAAGTGAGTGAGATGTTTTGATAAACTTTTCAATGATATTTTTAAGAATATGATCGACTTTACTGATCTTAACATAGTTAATAATAATAATTTTTTTTAATTTTTACCATCGCATCAATAAAAAAAAAGTTAATGAAGCTACAAAGAAATTCAAGAGTGGAAAATCATAATAGTTGATGAGTGAGGAAAGTTTCTCTGTGAGTACAAGTCCTATTCCACCTGTAATAACAAAATAATAATAATAATAATAATAATAACGAGAGGTGTAGTCGTTTAGAGAGACACGTCCCCTCTGATGGGAGAAAAATTTGCGTACATAAGACGTACACAGCGCTGCGTACAATAGCCAATAGAAGGCCACGTATGCATCGGCGATCCCACCGCTTGTAACTTATAAAAGAAATAGGTGTATTGTCGCGCGTAACCCGTTGGCCCGGCTTGCGACGGTAACTCGATTGTAACCCTGCTATACCCATGCAATGCCTCTCGTGGTCGGCCTCCAGTAACGCGTTTGTAATCTCTTTGTAACCCATGTATAACCTTCCCCACTCAGGCAGTGGTACCGCACATATAACCTGAGTGTAACTTCCCTATAACCTCGCCGCCGCGGAACCGAGAGTATACCCTTCGTGTAACTCGATTGTAATTGCGATGTAACGGACTATTAAGCTCGTCGCATCGGAACCTCACGTGTAACCCTCATGGAACCAAGAGTATACCCCTCGTGTAACTGTGATGTGATGGACAATTAAGCCTGTCGCATTGAAACCGCGCATATAACCTGAGTGTAACTGCGATGTACAAGATTAAAAATTGGAGTGCGCATGAATCATGGTATCTAAGCAGCTAGGGTTTACTGTTTTATTGGTCATATTCTCTATTTTCCGAAGTTATTTTCTCCTGCAGCGGCATCTGAACCTGTTAAAGTTCAAGATGGACTACAGAAACACAAACTGTCATTTTATGTACGAAGCGGAAGGAGAAGAAGAGAGTTATTCTACCAAGAGAGAAGAAGTGGACGTTGAAGTGGAGGTGTGTTTGAAGATGTTTTTTTTTGGAAGACATTGTTTCAGTTGTTATAATAATATTGTTTGTTGTTAGAGTCTTCTTATTTTTAGGATCTAGCCGTATTTTTCGAGGTGTATGTTTGTTGAGGTATGCTTGTAGAGGTGCATGATTTTAGGATTTTATAAATACAGTGAAGTAAATATCCTACATTAAACTCTAATAATCACAGCTCAATAACTAATAAAAAATAATTAACATTAAACCCTAATAATCTCAGGTCAATAGCTAATAAAAAATAGTTAAGTTTTTGGAGGTGCATATTTGTAGAGATGTATGGTTTTATGATTATTTGTTTAGCTGTGATTATTACGATTTAATGTAAGATATTTAGCTTGACTGTTTTTTTAAAACTAATGAATCTTTATTATGGAAGGAACATATGAGAGTTTAGGGTTGTTTTTTGAGTTGTTTATGGAGTTTAACATTTTATTCTCTTATTTGCAGTTTGGTGAGAGTAAAGCTACCTATAACGAGCAAGCAACAAATATATTACTTCAAACAATGTTCCACAATGAGAAAAAAACTTATGAAGTATATTGTTTACGCTCATCATATTGAATTTAGTTCGTAAGAAGCACGCTACGTTTTAGCCTAACTCCAAGACTTCGTATGTGGAAAAATAGATTTCAAGAAATAACTGAAGATCAGAAAAATTGTTAAATACAAAAGAGCAGACACAGGAAGTATTTGCTCTGCAATGATTCGATACGCAGTTGACGAGGAAGACAATTGGACAGTCAAAAAATTCATTGACTCTCATAACCACTCATTAGAAAAACCTTGTGATAAACATTTCTTGCGTTCCAACAAAAAGATAAGTGAAGTCAACGCATATGTGCTTAGACCGATGACACAATAAAGGATAAGACCAAAAGACGCGTTTAACTTTCTAGCCAAAGAAGTTGGGGGTGTAGAGAACTTGGAACGTACAAGAGATGCTTTCAATTTCATTCAAAGAGTGAAGAGATGTAGCATTGAAAATGGTGATGTCAATGCTTTATTGCAGTTGTTCGCAGAGAGACGTGTTGAGGATAACATGTTTGAATGAGATTTTGAAACTGATGAGAGTGGTAGGTTGATGAGTTTTCTTGGAGCGTCGGGACATTCAGGCTTGATTATGACTGCTTTGGAGGTGTCATTATTTTTCATACAAGTTATAGATTAAATAAATATAACTTATGTTGTGCTGTTATTATTGGTGTTAACTACAACTGGTAAAATGTTCTATTTGGAGTTGGATTCTTGTTAGAGGAGATGGTGAACTCGTTTAAATGATTTTTTAAAACTTTTATTCGTATCATGGGTGATAATCATCCAATAATAATCTACACTGATCAGAATCAGACAATGAGTAGAGCCATAACAGAGATTTTGTCAAATACATGATATAGATTATGTTAGTGACATATATAGAAGAAATTGTCTACAATGTTTCAATGTGGGGTGGTGAATAAGATAGTCGGTGATTTTTTTTATAAATGTTTGAGTAAATGCGAGTCTAAAGAGGACTTTGATGATACATGGTAGGTGGTGATTGAGACAGGTAATCTACAAGACAATGTGTGGCTAGATGAGAAGTATAAGATTAGACATAAGTGGTTTATAGCATTTAATAAGGATGTATTTCAAATAGAAATTTTATCGACCCAGAGATGTGAGTCAACCAATAAAATTTGTCTTAATGTCTCAAAGCCCACAAATTCTATTACAGATTATTTTTTAGGCATTGAAAATCTCATGAGAATATGAATGTGTAATTAAAATGACTAGGATTTCAAGTGTGATCATTCTGTGATTACTCCTGTCGCGAAAACAGCTCAATACTAAAGGAAGTTGTACAAAATGTTTGAGGAAGAGTTTATACACGGATCATGTGGTCTTCAATTACATGTCTCTCTAAACAATCAAACTAAATTTTTCATTAAAAATTTGGATGATCACAAGACAAACACTACTTGGGTAGTTAATTTCGACAGTTTGAGTTTGGATATTCAGTGCAGCTGTAGAAAGTTCGAAATGATGGGGCTACTATGTGCACACTCTCTACGAGTGCTGAACTTTCTACATATTAAGAAGATATCTGATAAATATCTCCTATTAAGATGGTCTTAAAATGCAAAAAGAGATGTACATAACAATTATGGATACAAGCATGTGCAACAGTCACAAACGTCGAATGATATTAATGGCGACCTAATATTCAAAACACATGCAGAAATTTACATATCAAATTACCAATAAAGCAAACGAAAATCCAGAAGCTGAGCAGCACATGAAGATGTCCATGAAAAGATTGTCATTGGATATTGATGGCATAGTTAATTGGTAAAGGTTCTCATTCAAGAAGAAAACAAAAAAAATAAAAACCTGTGAATAATGAATTAAATCTGAATAATCCTACCAAAATGCGCCATAAAGAAATATCTAATGTCAGATTAAAAGGGTATTGGGAGAGAAATAAAAGAGCAAAAGACATATTTCCACATAGTGATGATTCATGAATGTGATTTCTATTATGCTTTCCTTGAAAAGAATACTTCAAGATATATGGGCACATTAATGCAAATGCGAACTTGATTATTAAGTTGAAAGCTTGATTTTTATTACACCTATAGATAAGAAGAGGGATGTAAATATAATAATAAAACCTCACATATGAAGTTGAACACTATAAATACCATAATAAAACCTCACATATAAAGAATGTTAAATAATAATATTTTAAAGCTGACAACCCATTTTTTATCACCCCCCAAAAATATGAAATTTTAGGCAATAATAATGAAGTTATGAGCCCCGACGACAAGCAGTGTTTACAGCACTTAGCTAATTATGTTTATGAATACAAAAATAATATCAGACATGTATATCACTCATTCAAATACTTGTCAAACATTGATTAAAATTGTAAACAATTTCTTTCCAAGCATTCAATAAAAGTAAAACCAAATTCTTTACAAACATTCAATAATACTGCAAATAAGTTATTTACAAACATCCAATGGAACCCAAAATACATTATTTACAACCATTCAGAAGCATTCAGTTAATCTGTAACCAAAATCCAGACAATCATTGGAACAGCTATAGAAATGGGTCATTTCAAAAGGTTAACATCAACACCAAGCTCTCGTAGGTGATGGGAAAAAACTATCCAGAGTTTCACAAGGAGTCAGCTTATCAACTCTGTAATCATATAATAGCCAAAAAAATAAATCAAAACAAAAAAAGAGTTCCATAAGGAGCCAACCTTCATAAGGATTGGAATATCAATACATGTATATATCCTAAATAAAAAAATAAGAGTAAAACAATAATTTCTAAACTGTCAGAAGATGTTGATCAATATCACAAAGAAATATCTCTTTTTTAAGAATCTTGCATTTATCTTTTTTTATGGCTCCTGCATAAAATAAATCAAGTTTACATAAGTGAAATCAAGAAATTATGAAATAACAATGTCTAAATGCTAAATCTAGAAGGATAAAGAAAAATGAGTTAATAAGAGTAAATTATTCAACTTAAATCGAAGTATACATGAAACAAAGAAAAATTACAAAATAATAAATGTTAAACAAAATTCCAGATTCAAACACGAAAGCATATTTGTACTTTATGTTTTTACCTATGTCTCGACGCTTTTCAACCAAAACTCTCCCTCTAAAAACAAACATCTTGACCGACTGTCATACTATCCATAAAATAGGTTGAATTCTGTAGGAATTCACAAAATTAGATGAAACACGTGGAAACTATAATGAATAAATAAATGTCAACATAACAATTGTAATATAATTATGAGATTTAAATGAGTAGAGGGACATTTGAGAAACATTTGACTTCAACATCTAGATATCTCATGTGTTGAGGCCCGTTCTGTGGCCTTCTCAATAAAAAACCTACATGACATTTCAAGCAGTCGTAAGAGTAATTATGGGAGAGAGATATTAGATAGCTAAAAAGTTAAAGATGATAAATGCTTATTAACATGAACTTGTAATCATTCCAAAAGAACTATATTCATGACAATGCAAATTTACAAATCTCGTATCTTATTTCTGCTCTAAATAATGACATAGATTTATGTCATTCCAAATAGTATTTCCAATCAGCTTTATTCTTTAATATTAGTATTTCCATATATTTATAGACAAAGACACCACAGTCAAAAATATTGTTTTGCACCGGAATGCCTCTAGCCATTACAACTTGTCATTTACTCAGATCAGCCTGAAACGTTTCATCGGCATCCCTCAGAAAATGTTTAATCTACACATTTGAATGTAGAAATGAATGAACAATAGCATAGGACAATGCATAAAACAAAAAACATTGTCTACTTACAATGACGTTGGTGATATGCAAATGTGCTGAACAAACACTTTAACATTGCCTACTTTGTACAGCTGCATAAAAAAATCATATCACATAAAAACAAATGATCATGTTAGAAGTATTTAGGTGCACTCTAAAATACGTGAATTTCAAAATTTGCTCAATGACATAGAGACATATAAGTACAATCTATATAAGTGCGGTTCGTTGCATCTCTTATTTTTCATCAACATATCAAAACAATCGACTTGTTCATTTCCTAATCAACCGTTCATGAGGAATTCATCAAGATAACGTAGAGTTAACGACACATATCTCATATTAATTACTAAGTCACCTCTATATTTTAAATATATAATTTTTATCGCAAATAAATACAAAACTTAAACAAAAAATCAAGAAAAAAACATGGTACATCAACAAGTCAGTGAATTTGTTATAACAGAGATTTGATTGTTTCTCGCATATAATCTGGAATTTGTTGTCTAGTGAGAAAATCGACCACCAGTGCTGGTTGAAAGACCTATAAGTCAAACAACTAACATTATATAGTGAGAATATTAAAGTTCGGAGTATGAACATTTCAAGAAAATATTCTATACCTTATCAGGGTAGTCATTATTAGCATATTACCTGTCCAATTGGTCCTGATCTTCCTCTTTATCTCCAAATTTAGCCACTTTTTTAAGAAATTTTGTTTGATGAACTTTTCTATTTCCTTACTATGAATAATTGATAGATCAAAACTAATGTCGTCAGTTATAATTTGTTGTATAACTGTAGATTCCCCCTTATCTACATCCTCAAGTTCTTCTTTATTAGATGGTGGTTGATCAACTTGTTCTGCTTCTCCTTTATTTACAGCTTCAACTTGTTAATTATTAAATGTTTTTAATTGAATTAGTAAACAAGAATTTTATTAGATGAGTTTTGGTGCAGGCTTCAACCTCTTCAGCCGCCTCCTATGTTGATTTTTTCCTCTTCTTCCGTTCGAGAACCATAAATGATGAACTGAGAAGCATTTTTTTTCTACCCTCTCTTGTCTTAATCATTTGAATTAAGTTTCCTAGTAGGGACTCCTTGACCCATTTCCTTAGAAATTCCCCACCTTGTTATTTTATTGCATTATGTAATTCTTTTACTTCACATTTTACCTCTGTCATTATATTTTTAAAATTTGTAAGACGAGTATAAACTCAGCCTTGAAAGTCCAAAAACAATTTATGATGATCTTTAAGTAATTCATGTATTTCTTCAAAACCAATACGAGAGCTAGTATGTGGATATGTATCACCATGTGTTGGTTTAGGACCGATATGATAAGGAACTATAGCAGCAACCTCAACGAATGTGGGCGAATGTGGTCGGGATTGAGTCTACCGTTGTCGAAGATGCTTCTCGGGACTGGATGGTTCTTCAAGTGAAGGGTCAAGTAAACGATGCTCACTGTCTTTTATTTCAAGGAAATAATCATAAAACTGCAAAACATGACATATAATCAAAGTCAATCAAAGTATCACGTGAGCATAATAACACTTTCTAGTGATTAAGGAAATAAATAACTCACCTCAGCAGATCTGAGCCTCTTAAAGGTTAGTTGAATCTTTACAACATTCCAGTTCACATTTACTGGTCATCTCAGCATTCGTAGTCTAACCTCAGACACTACTGAGAGGACCAAGAACGTGTGCTCATAAAACCAGAACTGCATGAAACATGATAAAAAATTCATTGATATATCCAAAATTATGAAAAAAACTTTTAAGAGTTACATACAGTACACAAACCGTTAGAACGAAGACAAAACCAATAATGTATCCTAGTAGTTGATCCTTCCTTACTTTCATGATACAGATATTCAGTTGCTCAGTCAAAAATCTACATACTGTAGCTGGTCAATTATATGTTGTAAAAGTTTCTACATCATCGCAAATAGAAGACAACTCTTTCGACACTCTAAAGTTGCTTGAAGGAAAAAAGTAAATTTGATATTAAAAACTTCATTAATAATTGCAAAAGGTTATGAGAGGACTCCCCTTGTGAAAAGTTGAGTAGTGCGGTTTTTATTTGTCTCGCATTCATACTACTAGGTATAGCATTACTCCAGCATGCAGGTAATCCTCTATTGGGCATGTCTATGAAGAGTACAACTTCGTCTGAATCAAATTTGAGTTCTTTCCCTCCAAGTTGAATGTTATTCGATCAATATCCCAACAGTTTATTATGTGCATTGTCAGAATATGATCCTGAGGGTACGGAGGGAGTTCAAAAAACTGAATCAAACTCATGACTTCTAATTTATTCCATGTGTCATCGTCGACTGATGGTCGGACATTATCGAGAACTTCTTATACTATAAATGGACGACATCTGCATTTCATTGATTTTACGCTAAAAAACTTACAAGGATTACAACAGATAGTTTAAGATCAGACAAAAATTCGAATGACGACAAATATGGTGAATTTAAAAAAAAATTAATATTAACTTTTCAGTAAAATAAATTTAACTGCAACATTTAGGAAAACATGATATTTCTTGACAAATAGAGTGAATTCCAACACTTCTACTTTGAGAAACAATAACTCTTCATTTAAAATTAATTTAACACGACAAATATGGTGAATTAAATAGTTATATTTTGACAATTTGCATTCTAGCAGATAAACTATCTAAAATGTCTTCCAAAATCACAAATTATTTTTTTTGGTAAGGAGTTTATAATGTATTAAAAGTCATGTAATGTGTTCACAAAGTTCTTTATGAATACATGATAACACCATAACTAAGCTTCATGGATTGGAAAGTAAAACCTAAAAATACCGAGAAATCGTTTGGGGCTGCTTAATAGATTCGCCATCCTCCTTGGACTTCTTACAGCCGCCCTTCACCATTTGCTTTGTCTGCTCGCATTCCAACTTATCAGCCTCTCCCAAATCAGAACCATTGGCCTCTTCAAACCCGGTCTTCGTAGTCTCTGCAATGTCATTATCTTCCATTTTAATCTTCCTTCACAAAAGTAATCCAAAACCCTGGGGTCGTAACCTTGAAAAGGAAGACGGGAAGAAAACCCTAGCGGCGTGTGAATCCCTCTTTTTCGAAAATAATTTTTTACTGTCTGGCTTCTAATTTTTACCATGAATTAATGTAACTCGATTATAACGGCACGGAACCGAGAGAATACTTTTCGTGTAACTCAATTATAACAGTGATGTAACGAACTATTAAGTCCGTCGCCACGGAACCGCGCGTGTAACCCTCATGTAACCCCTTAATTACCTACTTGTAACATATGCATATCCTCCGCAATAGTGTCTAATAACTCATTAACCCGTGGTAAGAATTGGAAGTCATACAGTAAGAAATCATTTTCGAAAAACAAGGATTCTCGCGTCGCTAGGGTTCTCTTCCTCGTCTTCCTCGTCTTCCTTTTCAAGGTTAAAGCACCAGAGTTTTAAATTGCTTTTGTGAAAGAAGATTAAACTAGAAGATAAGAACATCGCAGATACTACGAAAAATGGGTAGAAATAGGTCAATGTTGCGGATTTGGGAGAGACTAATAAACTGGAATGCGAAGAGGCAAATCAAATGTAGAAGGGCGGTTATAAGGACTCCAAGAAGGAGGACAGTGAATCTATTAAACAGGCCCAAACCGTTTCTAGATAATTTAAGAATTTGTTTTCCAATCCATGAAGTTTGGTTATGGTATTATCATATGGTCATAAATAACTTTGTGAATACATTACATACCACTTTTAATATATTATAAACTCTTTATCAAATAGAACAATTTGTGATTTTGGAAGATATTTTAAATAGTTTATCTGCTGAAATGCAAATTGTCAAAATAGAACTATTTAATTCACCATATTTAACTTGTTGTTTTTCAAAATAGAAGTGTTGAAATTTACCTTATTTGTCAACAAAGATCATCATGATTTTTCTAAATGTTGTAATTAAATTTATTTTACGGAAAAGTTAATGTTAATTTTTTTTTAAAGTCACTATGTTTGTTGTCAATCGGATTTTTATTTGATCTTAAACTATTCTATTGTATCATTGTAGTTTTTTTAGCGCAAAATCAATGAATTGCAGATATCGTCCATCTGCAGTATAAGAAACTCTCGATAAGGTTCAACTATCATTAGTCGAGAACACATGGATTAAATTGGAAGTCATGAGTTTGACTCAATTTTTTTAACTTCATCCGTACCCTCAGGATCATATCCTGACAGATGTTGTCCATCTGCAGTATAAGAAACTCTCGATAAGGTCCGACTATCATTAGTCGAGAACACATGGATTAAATTAGAAGCCATGAGTTTGACTCGATTTTTTTAACTTCATCCGTACCCTCAGGATCATATTATGACAATGCACATAATAAAATATTGGGATATTGATCGAATGAGATTCAACTTGAGAGGGAAAGAGCTCAAATTTGATTTAGAAGAAGTTGCACTTCTGATAGGCATGTTCAATAGAGGGTTACCTGCATGCTGGAGTAATGTTCACTTGGTAGTATAGATGCGAGACAAATAAAAACCGCACTACTCAACTTTTCAACAAGTGAGTCCTCTCATAACCTTTTTACAATTATTAATCAAGGTTTTAATGTCAAATTTATTTTTTTTTCCTTCAAGCAACTTTAGAGTGTTGAAAGAATTATCTTTTATTTGCAATGATGTAGAAATTTTTACAGCGTTTATTTGGCCAGCTATATTATGTGGATTTCTGACCGAGCAATTGAATGTCTGTGCCACAAAAATAAGGAATGATCAACCAGTGGGATACATTACTGATTTTGTCTTCTTTCTAATTGTTTGTGTACTGCACATAACTCTTAAAAGTTCATTTTATGATTTTGGATATAACATGAATTATTTTATCATGTTTCACGCAGCTCTGGTTTTATGAGTGCATGTCTTTAGTCCTCCCAGTAGTGTCGCTTGACAACGAATGCTGAGATGATTAATAAATGTAAGATAGAATACTGTAAAGATTTAACTAGCCTGTAAGAGGCTCAGATCCGTCGAAGTGAGTTATTTATTTCCTTAATCCCTAAAAAGTGTTATTCTGCTCACGTGATACTTTGATTGATTTTGATTGTATCTAATGTCTTGCAGGTTTATGATTTTTTCCTTGAAATAAAAGATAGTAAACATCGTTTACTTGGCCCTCCACTTGAACCATCCAGTCCTGGGAAGCATCTCCGACAACGAGAGAATCAATCCCGACCACATTCGTCCACGTTCGTTGAGGTTGCTGCTATAATTTTTTATCATATTGGTTCTCAACCAACACATGGTGATACGTATTCACATACTAGCCCTCGTATTTGTTTTGAAGAAATACATGAATTACTTAAAGATGCTCATAAATTATTCTTGTACTTTCACAGCTCAGTTTATACTCGTCTAACAAATTTAGAAAATACAATGGCAGAGTTAAAATATGAAGCAAAAGAATTACAGAAAGTAATAAAACAACAAGATGGGGAATTTCCAAAGAAATGAGTCAAAGAGCCCCCACTAGAAAGCTTAATTCAAATGATTAAGATAAGAGAGGGTAGAAGAAAAAGGTTTCTCAGTTCCCCATTTATGATTTTCGAATAGAAAAAATGTAAAAATCAACACAAGAGGCGGCTGAAGAGATTGAAACCTGCACCAAAGTATCATCCAATAAAATTCTTATTTACTAATTCAATTAACATCAAATAATTAACAGGTTGAAGCTTTAAATAAAGGGGAAGCAGACCAAGTTAATCAACCACCATCTAATAAAGAAGAGTTTGTGGATGTGGATAAGGGGGAATCAACAATTGTACAACAAACTATAACTAACGATATTAGTTTTGATCCACCAACTGTACATATTAAGAAAGCAGAAGAAGTTCATCAAACACAATTTCTCAAAAAAATGACTAAATTTGGAGATAAAGAAGATTAGGACCAAGTGGACAGGTAATATGTTGATGATGACTACCCTGATAAAGTATAGAATGTTTCTTGAAGTGTTCACACTCCAAACTTTAATATTCTCACTATATAATGTTAGTTGCTTGTCTTATAGGACTGTCCAGTAGCACTGGTGGTTGATTTTCTCGCTAGACAACAAATTCCATATTATATGCGGGAAACAACAATCTCTGTTGTAGCAAATTCATTGACTTGTTAGTGTATCATAATTTTTTATTGGTTTTTTGTTTTACTTTTATACTATTTGTGGTAAAAATTATATATTTGAAATGCAAATGTGATTTAGTAATTAATATGAGACATATGTCGTTAACTCTACGTTATCTTGATGAATTCCTCATGAATAGTTAGTTAGGAAATAAACAAGTCGATTGTTTTGCTATGTTGATGAAAAATAAGAGATGCAATGTACCACAGCTATATAGATTGTACTTATATATGTCTCCATGTCACTGGGTAAATTTGAAATTCACGTGTCCTAGTGTGAATTTAAATAAATCTAATATGACCATTTGTTCTTATGTGATATGTTTCTTTTTATGCAGTTGTATGAAGTAGGCAATGTTAAAGGGTTTGTTCAGCACATTACAAATGATACTACTGAGAATGTGGAGTTACTACTGCTACTAATAATCAATAATCAGCATTTGACACTGCTAGTTGGGGCAATGAAGAAGTACAAGTGAAAATTATATGATTTCTTACCCAACAGAATACATTTGCATATCACCGACGTCATTGTAAGTAGGCAATATTTATTGTTTTATACATTGTCTTATGTTATTGTTCATTCATTTATATATTTAAATATGCAGATTAAACATTTTCTTAGAGATGCAGGGGAAGCGTTCCAAGCTGATCTGAGTAAACGGCAAGTTGTAATGGTCAGAGGCATTCCGGTGCAGAGCAATAATTTTGACTATGGTGTCTTTGTTTGTAAACATATTGAAACGCTAGAATAGAGCCGATTGGAAAGACTATTTGGAATGACAGAAATCTATATCATTATTTAGAGCAGAAATAGGATACGAGATTTGTAAATTTGCATTGTCACGAACATAGTTCTTTTGGAATGATTACATGTTTATGTTAATAAACATTTATCATCTTTAACTTTTTAGTTATATAATCTCTCTTTCAGATTTGTTCTTACGACTACTTGAAATACCATGCAGGTTTTTTTATTGAGAAGACCATCGAACGGGCCTCAGCACATGAGATATCTAGATGTTGAAGTCAAATGTTTCTCAAATGTCTCTCCACTCATTTAAATCTCGTAATTATATTACAATTGTTATGTTGACATTTATTTATTTATTATAGTTTTCACCTGTTTCATCTAATTTTGTGAATTCTTACAGAATTTAACCTATTTTATGGATGATATGACAGTCGATAAAGAGGTTTATTTTTTAGAGGGAGAGTCGGTTGGAAAGCGTCGGGATATAGAAAAAAACATGAAGTTCAAATAAGTTTTTTTGTTTGAATCTGGAACTTTGTTTAATATTTAATATTTTGTAATCTTTCTTTGTTTCATGTATGTTTTGGTTTAAACCGACTCATTTATTCTTATTCACTCATTTCCTTTATCCTTCTAGATTTAGCATTTAAACACTATTATTTCATAATTTCTTGATTTTACTTATTTAAACTTGATTTATTTTATGTATTAGTCATAAAAAGAGATAAATCCAGAGGCCATAAAAAAAAGATATTTCTTTGTGACATTTGATCAGCATCTTCTGACAGTTTTGATAATTTATGTTTTACTCTTAATTTTTTTACTTAAGATATATACATATCTTGATATTTCAATCCTTATGAAGACTGACTCTTTATGGAACACTTTTTTGTTTTAATTTATTTTTTGGCTATAATATGATTATAGAGTTGATAAGTTGGCTCTTTATGAAACTCTGAACAGTTTTTTTCCCACCACCTACGGGAATTTGGTGCTGATGTTAACCTCCTGAAATGGCCCATCTCTATAATTGTTCCAATGATTGTTTGGAATATGGTTGCAGATTAACTGAATGCTTCGAAATTGTTGAAAATAATGTATTTTGGGTTCCATTGGATAGTTGTAAAGAACTTATTTACAGTTTTACTGAATTGTTGTAATGAACTTATTTACAATTTTACTGAATTGTTGTAAAGAATTTAGTTCTACTTCTATTGAATGCTTGGAAAGAATTTGGTTCCAATTTTAATTAATGCTTGACAAGAATTTGAATGAGTGGTATACATGTTTGATATTATTTTTGTATTCATAAACATAGCCAGCTAAGTCTTATAAACATTGTTTGCCGTCGGGGCTCATAACTACATTATCATAGCCTAAAATTTCATATTTTTAGGGGAGCAAGAAAAAAAGAATTGCCAGCTTTAAAATATTATTATTTAACATTTTTCATATGTGAAGTTTTATTATGGTATTTATAGTCATCATCTTCATCCGTGAAGTTTTATAACTATATTTATAATCATCTTCTTATATATGGGTGTAATAAAAATCAAGCTTCCAACTTAATAATCAAGTTCGAATTTGCATTATTGTGCCCATAAGTCTTGAAGTATTCTTTTCAAGGAAAGCATAATAGAAATCACATTCATGAATCATCACTTTGTTTATCAAACTCACTTTCATAAGACTAATGGATTATACGACCTTAAGTATTTGACACCCTAATAGACAAATTCTTATCATTTTTTTTTGTTACATAATATAGAACAATTAAATTGTACTATCATCCAATTTCAGTTACAGGTTATGAAGGAGAATTAAAGGAGACCAAAACTGCATTGTTAGCATCTTTTATACTTTTGAATTTTTGTATCAGTTAGCACCACCTGCAAGTAAATAAGATATAATATATGGATATTAAGCAGGAAAAAAAATCTATACACATAAAAGGAAACAAGAGATATTGACATCTTCATAAGCTTATTCACCTAGTATTTGATTATCATATTTTACTGCTATATTGATATCTTCTCTGAACACAAGATTTAGGATATTCAAGGTGGCATTGAAAAAGATATAAAAAACTATTATATTAACATCTTCATAAGCTTATCAATCTGGTATTGGCTTATCATATTTTGTTGTTATATTGATATCTCCTCTGCACACAAGATTTGGGATATGAAAGGTGAAATTGAAAGAGATATAAAGGACTGTTATATTGATATCTTCATAAGCTTATTCAGCTGGTATTGGATTATCATATTTTGCTACTATATTGATATCACATCTGCACACAAGATTTGAGATATGAAAGGTGGCATTAAAAGATATATGAAAGACTGCAGTGTATCACATGAACTCATTTTATATCTAGCTTAAAATCAAACAATAAAATCTTAAAAGGAAAAACGTTGAGGCATTGTTGTCTCATGTATTGAATACGTCATCATGACAGTGTAAGATTCTCTGGTCCGTAAAGCAAATAAATTATGCAGTATATATTCATGTATCAGCAGTATATATTTAACTATATATCAGAAATTCATTAGTGTTATAGAACAAGTATATATTCATGTAACAACAACAACAAAAAATTTACATACTTTAACAAGAACAATTAAAAAATGAAACACTGTGCTCATAATTTTACATTATATTTCTATCTGTGTTAGAAAATCATATAGTGAGCATATGAGTGGATGACATAGTGATGATTCTTAATCTTCGGTGGTTGAAATATCTTTTTATTTTCTTGTATATACAGTGGTTATTGGTGAAAATCTTGTTTGATTAAACATATGAAAAAAGATTGAAGTTGTGAAAATATATATTTTATTCTTTTATTTCACTCAATACATTTTTAGTCTGACATTAGATATTCCTTTAGGGCGCATTTTAGCAGGATTCAGATTCGATTCATTATTCACAGGTTTTTTTTATTGTTGTCTCCTTGGATGAGGACCTTTACCAATTAAATATGTCATCAATATCCAATGATAATTTCTTCATAAACTTCTTCATGTGCTGCTCAACTTCTGAATTTTCGTTTGCTTTATTGGTAATTTGATATGCAAATTTTTGCATGTGTTTCGAATATTATGTCGCCTTTAATATCATTTGACGTTTGTGACTGCTGCAGATGTTTGTATCCATAACTGTTATATATATATATATATCACTTTTTGTATTTTAAGACCATCTCAATAGAATATATTTATTGGGTATCTTCTTAATATATAGAATGTTCAGGACTCGTAGAGAGTGTGCACATAGTTGCCCCATCATTTTGAACTTTCTGTAATTGCACTGAATATCTAAACTCAAACTGTGGAAATTAACTACCCAAGTAGTGTTTGTCATATGATCATCCAAATTCTTAATGAAAAATTCAATTTCATTGTTTAGAGAGACATGTAGTTGAAGACCACATGATTCATGTATAAACTCTTCCTCAAACATTATGTACAACTTCCTTGAGTAAAATGTAGTTGTCTGTTTCAGTATTGAGTTGTTTTTCACGATATGAGTAATCACAGATTGATCACACTTGAAATTCTTGTCTTTCTTGTTGCGCCTCCATGTTTTCATGACATTTTCAATGCCCAAAAAATAACTTGTAATAGAACTAATGAGCTTTGAGATACCATGACAGATAGAATTGGTTGACTCACTTCTCTGGATCGATAAAAGTCTCATTCCAAATATATCCTTATTAAAAGTTGTAGACCGCTCATGTCTAATTTTGTACACTCATCTAGCAACACATTGTCCTGTAGATTATCTGTCTCAATCATCACCTCTCATGTATCATTAAAGTCATCTTTAGACTCGTATTTGCTCAAATATTTATAAAAAAGATCACTGACTATCTTATTCATCACCCCGCATTAAACTTTTATAGGCAATTTATTGTATATGAGCCACTAACATTATCTATGTCATGTATTTGGCAAAATCTTTGTTATGACTCTACTCATTGTCTGATCATCATCAGTGTAGATTGTTATTGAATGATTATCACCCATGATATGGATAAAAGTTTTAAAAAGTCATTTAAACGAGTCAACCGTCTCCTCTAACAAGAATCCAACTCCAAAGAGAATATTATATCAATCGTGGTTAACATCAACAATAGGAGCACAACCTAAGTTATATTTATTTAATCTATAGCCCGTACCAAAAATAATAACATCTCAAAAATAGTCATAATCAAGTTTGGATATCCCGTCGCTCCAAAAAAAAAACTCATTAGCTTACCACTCTCATCAGTTTCAAAATTTTTCAAACATGATATCCTCAGCACGCCTCTCTGCGAATAACTGCAATAAAGCATTTGCATCACCATTTCCAATTCTAAATCTCTTCACTTTTTGAATGAAATTGAAAACATCTCTCTTTGTACATTACGGAAACTCTACACCCCCAACTTCTTTGGTTAGAAAGTTAAACATGTCTTTAGGTCTTATCCCTGAATGTGTCATCGATCTAAGCACATCTACATTGACTTCACTTATCTTTCTACTGGAATGCAACAGGTGTTTATCACCAGGGTTCGCTAATGACTGGTTATGAGATTCAATGAATTTTTTGACTGTCCAAATGCCTTCATACTCAACTGTGTATCGAATCATTGCAGGGCAAACACTTCTTTTGTCTATTCTTTTGTATTTAATAGTTTATGTGATCTTTAGCTCTTTCTTGAAATATGTTTTTTCACATACGAAGTCCTTCGTCTTAATATTCCTAGAGTTAGGTCAAAACGTAACGTACTTCTTACGAACACTAAATCTAATATGATGAGCATAAGCATAATAAATTTTATATTTTTTTCTCATTGCGGATCATCGTTTGAAGTAATATGTTTATTATTTGCTTGGTACAGGTAGTTTCACTCTCAACAAATAGCACACAAGAGAATAAAATGTTAAACTCAATAAACAACTCAAAAAACAACCTTAAACCCTCATATGTTCCTTTCATAATAAGAATTCATTAGTTTTAAAAAAACAATCAAGCTAAATATCCTACATTAAACCGTAATAATCACAGCTCAATAAATAACCCTAAAACTATACACCTCTACAAACATGCACATCCAAAAACTTAATTATTTTTTATTAGCAATTGAGCTGTGATTATTAGGGTTAAATGTAGAATATTTACTTCACTGTTTTTATAAAACCCTAAAACTATGCACCTCTATAAACATACACCTCCAAAAATACAGCTAGACCCTAAAAATAAGAAAACTCTAACAGCAAACAATATTATTATAACAACTGAAACAATGTCTCCAAAAAAAAAGACATCTCCAAACACACCTCTACTTCAACGTACATTTCTTCTAACTTGGCAAGATAATTCTCTTCTCCTTCCGCTTTGTACATAAAATAACAATTTGTTTCTGTAGTCCATCTTGAATTTCAACAGGTCCAGGTGCCGCTGCAGGAGAAAATGACGTCAAAAAATAGAGAATATGACCAATAAAACAGTAAACCCTAGCTGTTTAAATATCATGATTCGCACGCGCTCTAATTTTTAATCTTGTACATCGCAGTTACGCTCAGGTTACACGCGTGGTTCCAATGAGACGGGCTTAATAGTCTCTTACATCGTAGGTACACGAAGGGTATACTCTCGGTTCCATGAGGGTTACACGCACGGTTCTAATGCGACGGGTTTAATAATCTGTTACATCGCAATGACAATCGAGTTACACGAAGGGTATACTTTTGGTTCAGCGGCGACGAGATTATAGGGAAATTACACTCAGGTTATACGCGCGGTACTGCTGCCTGAATGGTAAAGTTTACAAATGGGTTACAACGGGATTACAAGTGCGTTACTGGAGGCCGACCGCAGGAGGTATTGCATGGGTACAACGGGGTTACAATCGAATCATCTTCGCGGGTTGGGTCGACACGTCACGCGTGGCAAAACACTTATTTCTTTTATAAGTTACAAGTTGTGAGACCGATGCATATTTGATCTTCTCCTATTGGCTATCATACACAGCGCTGTGTACGTCTTATCGTACACAAATTTTTCTAGTACAAGGAGAAGGTATTTAAGATGCAAGTATTCACAGCTTTTTAATTGAGGTATGTTCACTTTCTTATTTAATTTCAAATTTTGAGAACTAAATTTTACCAGAAGAGGAGACTGTAATAACATAAATTAAAATAATAATAATAATAATAATAAAAGAGAAGCGCTGCCTTTTAGAGGAATGCATCNAATAATAATAATAATAATAATAATAATAATAATAATAATAATAATAATAATAATAATAATAATAAAAGAGAAAAGCTGCCGTTTAGAGGAACGCATCCCCCTCGGAGAAGGAAAAAGAAGAAGTAAAAATCGAAGGGAAGGAGAAGTAAAGTGGTCGAGCGACATCGAAAACCTACCTGTACCGAGTCGCGATCGAGGAGGAAGAAGCTACGGCTTATTACGCTGGTGCAGTGCGTAGGAGTGCGTAGGAATGCGTAGGAGAAGAGAGGAGGAGACGCCAACGTGGTGTGCTCGCGCAAAGTAAGAGGAGGAAGAAGAAAACTGCGGGCACTGTCTGCTTTGAGTCGAACCTGAAGGAAAAAGAGGAGGGAGCTCGCTCGACCACAGGCTNCGTAGGAGTGCGTAGGAATGCGTAGGAGAAGAGAGGAGGAGACGCCAACGTGGTGTGCTCGCGCAAAGTAAGGGGAGGAAGAAGAAAACTGCGGGTACTGTCTGCTTTGAGTCGAACCTGAAGGAAAAAAAAGAGGAGGGAGCTCGCTCGACCACAGGCTGAAGGCAGGATAAAGAAGCAGGGGTCGAGCCGTTTGTGCGGGTTAGGGCGGTCTGGCGCAGAATGGAGGTAAAGGTTGAGATTTTTTTATATATATTTATGAGAGTGAAATTAATTAAGTATTGCGTTAATCTACATTCACTTACATTATAAGGGTCTGTTAAGTGGAAGGTTATGATGTCAAGGAGAAATTGAGTTTTATGTGTGAATGATAAAAATCAAATCTTCTAGGCATTTAATATTTAATAATATAAATTTACTTAAATTGAAATTATTGGTTTACTAACTGAATGCTAATAACATGTTTAATTTAATCAGATATAAAGGTAGAAGATTAGAGGTAAATCAATTAAATTTGTAAATGAAAAATGAAAATTTTGTGCAAGGAAGCAAATCCAACTTTTAAGGTAAGGAATTTTTNTACTGACTGAATGCTAATAACATGTTTAATTTAATCAGATATAAAGGTAGAAGATTAGAGGTAAATCAATTAGATTTGTAAAAGAAAAATGAAAATTTTGTGCAAGGAAGCAAATCAAACTTTTAAAAGGTAAGGAATTTTCTAATTGACTTACATATGTCAATTTAGTTATAGGTCATTAGATATGTAAGTCTTTCTTTTAGAATGTGATCTTAATAAATATAGGTATATTTAATTTATTAGGGTTAATTGAAGAAAGTAAAGTGAAGCGATAAATTATTTCAGAAGTCACTTTAAGTCAAGGTGAGTGATTATTTTCTTCTATGCGTTAAATTAATGTTTTGGTAAATGAATAATTGCTTTATTAATTTTTTTTAAATAAGTTTTTTAGTTATACCTAGGATATTGAAAGCCTGAAATATCATAAGAAAGAGAGGAAAATAACTTACATTCTAAAGGATTGTAATTGATATGAAATAAAAAGTATGAGTTTAAGCCATACAGGATATGAGATGCAATGTACCCGCTCACATTAAATGAAATGGTAAAGGTGTACCTTCGGGTACATTTGGGTATGATTTTGAGGGTGCTTCGGACACATTTTTTAGGGTACCTTTGGGTATATTTTTTATGATACATTCGAGAATGACACTAATCCTGTTTTGATTTTTAAAAAGGTTAAAAATGGTAATTGATTAAAGTGGAATGAGAAGGAATAAAGTTAAATTATTGATAAAATGAAATGCATTTTCTTTTGTTTGTTCATACATAGCGTAACGTAAGAATTTAATGTATGTTAGATTATAATTACCCACTAAGTTATGGTTGCACATAATATTTTCTATTAGGTAAAGAAAATTTATAGATTGATATGTCTAATATGAAATGCTTAGTTTACTGGATGAGGACTACTACTGCTAGATACTTTTATAATGATAGCTTTGTTTTCACTGTTTTTTTTTAATATATTGATATATTATTTAGTACTAGCTTGAAATGTTGTCTTTGGATGTTATTGTTTCTGGAACCTTTAGATTTTTTTGTATTTTATGGATTAGTGGTTCATTTATATGTATTGAAGTTTTCAAAATATGATAGTTAGAAGTTAATATCGTTCAACCGCTATTTTCGCTTTAATTAATTCTAAGCACCGAGTTGGGTCATGATACTACCCATAACAAATGAAGAAATGCCATTCATGTTTATTGTATGCCCACCTAATGTGCATTTTCATGTGAGGTGGTGCTTGAATGTCTTTGTCTATAGAAAGAAATAGAAAAAGCGTAGAATTTTTTTGCGAATTAAATAAATTTAAATTTCTTGGATATCCTTTGTATCTTGTGTGTTACTACATATATCTTGGAAATGTTTCTATATTAAAATTGTTAATGTCTTCAATAATGCAAAATTAGAAAGGCCTTCAATGCATTCCATTTACACTATTTTGCAACGAGAGATAAAACACAATAGAAAGGGTTATTCTATAGACCTCTAACATTGAAAAACAAAATCGATTGGACTCTCTATCNGTATATTTAATTTATTAGGGTTAATTGAAGAAAGTAAAGTGAAGCGATAAATTATTTCAGAAGTCACTTTAAATCAAGGTGAGTGATTATTTTCTTCTATGCGTTAAATTAATGTTTTAGTAAATGAATAATTGCTTTATTAATTTTTTTTAAAATACGTATTTTAGTTATACTTAGGACATTGAAAGCCTGAAATATCATAAGAAAGAGAGGAAAATAACTTACATTCTAAAGGATTGTAATTGATATGAAATAAAAAGTATGGGTTTAAGTCACACAAGATTACTCCTAAATGGTACTGACACGAGATGCAATGTACACGCCCACGTTAAATGAAATGGTAAAGGTGTACATTTCGGTACAATTTGAGAGTACATTTGGGTATAATTTTGAGGATGCTTCGGACATTTTTTAGGGTACCTTCGGATATATTTTTTATGATACATTAGAGAATGACACTAATCTTGTTTTGATTTTCAAAAAGGCTAAAAATTGTAAATGCTTAAAGTGGAATGAGAAGGAATAAAGTTAAAGTATTGATAAAATGAAATGCATTTTCTTTTGTTTGTTCATACATAGCGTAGCGTAAGAATTTAATGCATGTTAGATTATAATTACCCACTAAGTTATACTTATGGTTGCAAATAATATTTTCTATTAGGTAAAGAAAATTTATAGATTGATATGTCTAATATGAAATGCTTAGTTTACTGGATGAGGACTACTGCTGCTAGATACTTTTATAATGATAGTTTTGTTTTCATTGTTTTTTTTCATATATTGATATATTATTTAGTATTGGCTTGAAATGTTGTCTTTGGATGTTATTGTTTCTGGAACCTTTAGGTTTTTTTGTACTTTATGGATTAGTGGTTCATTTATATGTATTGAAGTTTTCAAAATATGGATAGTTAGAAGTTAATATCGTTCAACTGCTGTTTTCGCTTTAATTAATTCTAAGCACCGAATTGGATCATGATACCACCCATAACAAATGAAGAAATGTCATTCATGTTTATTGTATGCCCACCTAAAGTGCATTTGCATGTGAGGTGGTGCTTGATTGTCTTTGTCTATAGAAAGAAATAGAAAAAGCATAGAATTTTTTTTGCGAATTAAATAAATTTAAATTTCTTGGATATCCTTTTTATATTGTGTGTTAATACATATATCTTTGAAATGTCTTTATATTAAAATTATTAATGTCTTCAATAATGCAAAATTAGAAAGGCCTTCAATGCATTCCATTTACACTATTTTAAATAACCTCAATAATATAATAGAATGAACACAATCAGAGAATTAAATGAAAATAATCTGAAGGTTAAACTATCAAAAGTTCAGATAATTAAAAAGCATTAACAACGAGAGATAAAACACAATAGAGAGGGTTATTTTATAGACCTCTAACATTGAAAAACAAAATCGATTAGGCTTTCTATTCAAAGATAAGAGCATAGAATATTACATGGATACATGCAAGTATATGGTTAGAGAGAGCCAAATTTCAATCATAAAGAGAAGAATTACTTTCATTCTAAATATTTTTTCGATATAATTTGTTTTCTTATTTTATTAAACTAATATGATGACCATTAGTATTTGTCGCACCAACAAACCAGAGTAAGAAAATAAAATTAGTTTTACAATCTCTTATTCTGATATAATTTGTTTTATTATTTAATTTAATACATATAAAGATCATTCTTCATCTCACCATAAGTTTTATTAGGTTCCACAATTTCTTATTTAGTGATTATTGCACTCAAATATTTTTGCTCTATGAATGGTAAAGCTACATATGATACAATATACAATTATTTCCTATAGCAATAGTTGTTTAAATCATATAAATATAAATAGAATAAGAACTAATTGTTTGACTTTACAAAGCATCCAACTAATAAGATTTCTTAATCTCATTACTAATGGCCTTTGGCTTTTCCTTCAAGTTTAATAAATAAAAAATAATAATCTATGAGACCATTGTTGCAAAACCAACTCTCACATAAGTTTTCACTAATATGAAAGCTTTTAAGTAAAGCCATTATCATTGAATAGAAGCACAATTGTGTGTTTTATGAACAAAGCTCAATTTAGGCTTACCCTTAGCCCACATAGACATTACTAAGAAACATATAATGGAGCACTAACTAGCATTAGAAGTAGAAGCAAAGTGACCCAAAAGTTTTTAATTATCATCAGATTACATCAAGGTTGAATACTTGGTCCATATATTTTTGAGTTAGTAATGAGCATACTTATAGAAGTTATTCAAAGAAAGATATCTTTGTATAAACCTTTTACAGAGGATATAATTCCAATTAGTGAGACATATACAAAAATGAGTGAAAATTTTAAAAAATGGGGGAAATGTTTAGAGAAAGAATATTTAAATTTAATTAATGATCAAGTACAAGATGCGTACTTTTAATGGGTAAGACTACTAGAATATAGTGTAACTATGGTGTGATAAATTTAAGCATCATTGATTTAACATATAAATGAATGGAAATATAAATGAGGATATAAGGTGGACAGTCAAAATTAAGAAGTCTTTTAAAAGAATTTTAGAATAAAAGTATAACATCTATATAGATCCAAATATTAGGTTGCAAAAGTCATTAACTTCTAAGTGAAGTGAAAATGAAAATAATATAATGGATGTAACAAAACTAGGAATGATTTTGTTAAGAAAAAGTTTAGAGTGACATCTTTAAGAGTTTATATGATTGCAAATAGAATTAAATGATTATAAATATAAAATAAAAGGTAGAGAATGCAACTGTTAAACAAGTTGATAAATTTAGTATCAAATCAATGCCAAGGTTTGGATATAAACCTTAAATTACATGCCTATAAATATTACAAATTGATTTGTAAGGAATAAGATCAAAGCATTAGACTACATTCAACATTAGTGAATGAAATATGAAAAATAGTAATGTCAACCTCAAATTGATGGAACGAGGCTAATGATGATAATGGCGTAGTCTTACATTCATATGGAGATAACAAGACATAAGATTGGTATAGTTGTTCCCAAAAATTTTATTAATAAAACATTAAATCTAGTGTCCTTCTATTACCATCAAGGTCAAGGATGATCATTGACTTCTAATTATTTTTTTGGAGTTGCAATAGTCAAAATGAAATGAACACAATAGGAACTTGGCTTTTAATCGTAAAACTGGAGCATGATTTTAAATACGTATATAGGAATGCACATTTAATAATGGCAGTCGAAGAAGGTGGTCAATTTGCATCAATTTTTGAACATTCAACACATGTATTGTTATAGGTAGAGCTAATAATATGACGATGAATTATATTTTATAGGTCTTTGGAGGAGGATGACGATAGAGTTTTGAAATAATATTAGTTAAATTGTTATTATCCCCACACAAACCACAAATTCATCTTCTAGAAGGCGCATCTAGCAGTTCTTGATTTGTTTTTGAGATCCCTAAAAGACGTGCCTCACTATCCAAGCAAGAGATGGAAAGATCAACTCACAACCTCACCATCCACTAAAGATTAAGTCACTCTGAAAAAAAAAACTACTATAGTGGGCTTGATTCCATACAATCCAACAAGAAATTGAGCTTTAAGCATCCACCAAAAATAGCTTCTCTAGGAACAAGATAAAACCCATACTCCCATAGCCTTAAATAGCTTACCTCCAAAGACACTTAAGATACAGAGGAATCACAAGAGAATTAAATTATGATATCTCTGGAGATGGAACAAAGAGACCTCAGAAATCATACTCGAAGGATACCATTCAACAAATATTTTGGTTTGTGGTGAATGTTCTTTATTCTTGGCTAACCTATTGGAAGGATTGTGAGGTGGGTAAACAACATGGCAATGAGATGGCTTGGCAAGTCCGCCTAGGTTCAAAGGATGTGATGTGGAATTTGAGTAAGGTGCCATATACCCTCCCCTTTACGTGGCTTTTGGTCTTGGTAAAAAATGGTGGCTCCCTTGGATTTTAGATAGGGTTAAGGGTCAACCCTATAGCGATGGATGACCTTGGGTCATGGGTAAACCTACTAAGGATGGGCCTTAAATTTGGGCTTCCATGGGCTACCACTTTGATGGATGAGATTGGGCCATGATTTTAGGATCCCAACTTAGACTTAAGAGGTTTTATTCTCATTTTTTTTAATCAATTAAATAATTAATTAATTAAGAGGATAAAGAATTTGACCATAAGACCATGAATTGACCATGATGGTGTAGGGTTAGCCATGGTGGTGTAGGGTTGACCATGGCAGTCTAGTGTTGGCCAAATGGTCGATGTGGTGATCATTGGGTTCATGGTGGACAGAGTTGACCAAATGATCAACGTGGTGAATAATGGCTTTGATTAGGTTATACCATTACTGAGTTAGCTTGTCTAAGATGTCATTCAATTTTGAGGTCAAAAGAGGGCACATTAGGGTGGTAAGATCTCATTTATTTTATAAGATTTTCTATATTTTGAAGACGTATTCTAACTATTTTGTTTTATGGAAAGACTGTGGAGATTGAACGAGAGCCCTCTGCCCCAGATATACATGAGTGCAACCACAAGAGGCGGTCCGACCAATCCTCAATCCATTATAGATCCCGTGTAACCTAGGTAATTGACAAGTTAAAACATTTTGATGAATGCATGTTAGCTTTAACTGAATGTAACTACTTTTTATGCAGAAGAGATTCCAGTAGCTGAAGGAGAGCTGATACTAGGTGTCGAAAGGTATTATGATTTGCATGTGTGTTCATTCCGAGTACGACTTGTGCAGGGAGGCTATTGAAGGGAAGAAGGGTTGAGTTTACGTGCTCAGGTCTCAGGGGTTTGCCTACAATGCTCACCCTTTTACCAGTGCATTTGCAGTTTCTTCCTCTACCGCACATGATGAGAAAATCTCTAGGCGTGTTGTAGTATTCTCTGTTAAGATGGAGGCTCGCTTCTCTCAAATGAGGTCAGAGCTGGAGGCCAAGATGGAGGCCAAGAGGAAGGTTAAGTTGGATTCTTTCTGACAGCGGATGAGGGAGTGTGACAAGGTAGTGACAACATTGGAGGATGAAGCGGCGAAAGACAATGAGGATGAGGTTGACGAGGTAGAGGTGGATGATTAAGAGGGTGTTTTTCTTATTTTTTATGTTCATGTATATCTAGACATATATTTTTTCTGTGAATAGTGGTGTATATAATTTAAAATAAATGCATTTTTATTTATTTCATTATTTGATTTGATAATTTATTATTTGATAACAATGTTATTTCTTTAAATGATTGAAATTATATATTAAATAATGTAATAACAGCTGTCGTAATATAAATGTGAAAGAAAGATTTTGTTCTTTTTTCTTGTGCTACAAGATTCCGATGGCTTACCGTCGGTTTTGTGACTGTTCCAAACCTATCCCTAGGCAAAACTGATGGTTGGCCAATGAACATTTTTACCAACGCTTAACCGATACATAATTGCAGATATAAGGTGCATCACACAAAAATGCAAGAGCGACACTTTTATGACGGATGACCGTCAGTTTTAAAAAACGAGGCTGAACCAACGGTTTTACTTGTGTCCAAAAATTGACAGGTGCGACACTTTTCCGCCAGCTAACCTATCAGTTATGAAAAATGATGCATAACCGACGATTTTGCCTGCTTCAGAAAACCAATGGGTGCAACTTTTTTTAATGTGTATGTCGTCACTATTACCGACGGAAAAACCATCAATTATACGAACCAACGATTATCGACCACTCAAATGTTCTCGAAAAAAGCTACGACATTAAATCGCCGGATAATCATTGGTACGTGTATACCGTCTGAATATCGGTCAGTTTTGGAATTATCGACAAGCATTTTACCTACGATCTTAAAACCGTAGGTAAACCAGCGACAACATTAAAACAACGGGTTTTCGTATCATCACCGACATATTGTGGCCATCGAAAAAAACCTAAATTCCTATGAAAAAAAAACCTAAATTCTTATAGTGCTTGTTAGAAAGCGATAAATCTTTCAAACAGCACATGGCGTAAGAGCAACATCAATTTCAAAAATTTGATTTTAAGGAAAAATGATAACAATCTATTTGTAAACTTTTATAGGGTAAATTAATATGAAAACTAACATATATACCTTTTAGGAAATCATATTAACATGCCATATTATTTTTTTTTGTGAAACAATTATTTGCCTTAAAACAAGTTTATTTTGCTCTAAATTAAACAATCTTTACACATGCCAGAATTGATCTCACTTCGCGAATAATTTGACTCGACCAACTCTATATGAAATCATTTAAACTTCTACAAGTCTTTTTTTAANGGAGCTCGCTCGATCGAGCACAGGCTGAAGGCAGGATAAAGAAGCAGGGGTCGAGCCGTTTGTGCGTGTTAGGGCCGTCGGGCGCAGAATGGAGGTAAAGGTTGAGATTTTTTTATTAAATAAATTAATAATAGGTTATATATATTTATGAGAGTGAAATTAATTAATTATTGTGTTAATCTACATTCACTTACATTATAAGGGTCTGTTAAGTGGAAGTTTATGATGTCAAGGAGAAATTGAGTTTTATGTGTGAATGATAAAAATCAAATCTTCTAGGTATTTAATATTTAATAATATAAATTTGCTTAAATTGAAATTATTGGTTTACTTACTAAATGCTGAAATTATTGGTTTACTTACTAAATGCTAATAACATGTTTAATTTAATTAGATATGAAGGTAGAAGATTAGAGGTGAATCAATTAAATTTGTAAAAGAAAAATGAAAATTTTGTGCAAGGAAGCAAATCCAACTTTTAAGGTAAGGAATTTTCTAATTGACTTATATGTGTCAATTTAGTTATAGGTCATTAGATATGTAAGTCTTTCTTTTAGAATGTGATCTTTATAAAAATATTTATATTTAATTTATTAGGGTTAATTGAAGAAAGTAAAGTGAAGCGATAAATTATTTCAGAAGTCGCTTTAAATCAAGGTGGGTGATTATTTTCTACTATGCGTTAAATTAATGTTTTAGTAAATGAATAATTGCTTTATTAAATTTTTTAAAATATGTTTTTTAGTTATACCTAGCATATTGAAAACCTGAAATATCATAAGAAAGAGAGGAAAATAACTTACATTCTAAAGAATTTTAATTCATATGAAATAAAAAGTATGGGTTTAAGTCATATAGGATTACTCCTAGATGGTACTGACATGTGATGCAATGTACCCGCCCACGTTAAATGAAATGGTAAAGGTGTACCTTTGGGTACAATTTGAGGTACATTTGGGTATAATTTTGAGGGTGCTTCGAACACTTTTTTTTTTAGCTTCGAGTACATTTTTTATGATACATTCGAGAATGACACTAATCCTGTTTTGATTTTTAAAAAGGATAAAAATGGTAATTGCTTAAAGTGGAATGAGAAGGAATAAAGTTAAAGTATTGATAAAATGGAATGCATTTTCTTTTGTTTGTTTATACATAGCGTAGCGTAAGAATTTAATGCATATTAGATTATAATTACCCACTAAGTTATACTTATGGTTGCAAATATTTTTTTTCTATCAGGTAAAGAAAATTTATAGATTGATATGTCTAATATGAAAAGCTTAGTTTACTGGATGAGGAGTACTGCTGCTATATACTTTTATAATAATAGTTTTGTTTTTACTATTTTTTTCATATATTGATATAATGTTTAGTACTGGCTTGAAATGTTGTCTTTGAATGTTATTGTTTCTGGAACCTTTGGATTTTTTTGTACTTTATGGATTAGTGGTTCATTTATATGTATTGAAGTTTTCAAAATATGGATAATTAGATGTTAATATCGTTCAACTGCTATTTCCGCTTTAGTTAATTCTAAGCACTGAATTGGGTCGTGATACCGCCCATAACAAATGAAGAAATGTTATTCATGTTTATTCTATGCCCACCTAATGTGCATTTGCATGTGAGGTGGTGCTTGAATGTCTTTATCTATAGAAAGAAATAGAAAAAGCATAGAATTTTTTTACGAATTAAATAAATTTAAATTTCTTGGATATCCTTTGTATCTTGTGTGTTACTACATATATCTTGGAAATGTCTTTATATTAAAATTGTTAATGTCTTCAATAATGCAAAATAGAAAGGCCTTCAATGCATTCCATTTACACTATTTTGAATAATCTCAATAATATAATAGAATGAACACAGCCAGAGAATTAAATGAAAATAATTTGAAGGTTAAACTATCAAAAGTTCAAATACTTAAAAAGCATCAACAACGAGAGATAAAAAATAATAGAAAGGTTATTCTATAGACCTCTAACATTGAAAAACAAAATCGATTGAACTCTCTATCCAAAGATAAAAGCCTAGAATATTACATGGATACATGCAAGTATATGGTTAGAGAGAGCCAAGTTTCAATCATAAAGAGAAGAATTACTTTCATTCTAAATATTCTTTCGATAGAATTTGTTTTCTTATTTTATTAAACTCATATGATGACCATTAGTATTTGTCGCACCAACAAACCAAAGTAAGAAAATAAAATTAGTTTTAAAATTTCTTAGTCTGATATAATTTGTTTTATTATTTTATTTAATATATATAAAGACCATTCTTTATCTCACCATAAGTTTTATTAGGTTCCACAATTTCTTCTTTAGTGATTATTGCAGTCAAATATTTTTGCTCTACGAATAGTAAAGCTACATATAATACAATATACAATTATTTCCTATAGCAATAGTTGTTTAAATCATATAAAAATAAATAGAATAAGAACTAATGGCTTGACTTTACAAAGCATCCAACTAATAAGATTTCTTAATCTCATTACTAATGGCCTTTGGTTTTTCCTTCAAGTTTAATAAATAAAAAATAATAATCTATGAGACCATCGATGCAAAACCAACTCTCACATAAGTTTTCCCTAATATGAAAGCTTTTAAGTAAAGCCATTATCATTGAATAGAAGCACAATTGTGATGTTTTATGAACAAAGCTCAATTTAGGCTTACCCTTAGCCCACATAGACATTACTAAGAAACATATAATGGAACACTAACTAGCATCAAAAGTTTTTAATTATCATCAATTTACATCAAGGGTCAAAACATGGTCCATATATTTATGAGTTAGTAATGAGCATACTTACAGAAGTTATTCAAAGCAAGATATCTTCGTATATACCTTTTACAGAGGATATAGTTCCAATCAGTGAGACATATACAAAAATGAGTGAAAATTTTAAAAAAATGGAGGAAATGTATAGAGAAAGAATATTTAAAATTAATTAATGATCGAGTACAAGATGTGTACTTTTAATGGGTAAGACTATTAGAAGATAGTGCAACTATGGTGTGATAAATTTAAGTATCATTGATTTAACATACAAACGAATGGAAATATAAATGAGGATATGAGGTGGATAGTCAAAATTAAGAAGTCTTTTAAAAGAATTTTATAATAAGTGTATAACATCTATATAGATCCAAATATTAGGTTGCAAAAGTCATTAATTTCTAAGTGAGTTGAAAACGAAAACACTATAATGGATGTAGCAAAACTGGGAATGATTTTGTTAAGAAAAAGTTTGGAGTGACATCTTTAAGAGTTTATATGATTGCAAATAGAATTAAAGGATTATAAATATAAAATAAAAGTTAGAGAATGCAACTGTTAAACAAGTTGATAAATTTAGTATCAAATCAATACTAAGGTTTGGATATAAACCTAAAATTACATGCCTATAAATATTACAAATTGATTTGTAAGGAATAAGATCAACGCATTAGACAACATTCAACATTAGTGAATGAAATATGAGAAATAGTAATGTCGACCTCAAATTGATGGAACGAGGCTAATGATGATGATGGCGTCGCCTTACATTCATATGGAGATAACCAGACATAAGATTGGTATAGTTATTCCCAAAAATTTTATTAATAAAACATTAAATCTAGTGTTCTTCTATTATCATCAAGGTCAAGGAAGATCATTGACTTCTAATTATTTTTTGGAGTTGCAATAGTCAAAATGAAATGAACACAATAGGAACTTGGCTTTTAATTGTAAAACTAGAGCATTATTTTAAATATGTGTAAGAATCCACGTTTAATAATGGGAGTCAAAGAAGGTGGTCGATTTGCATCAATTTTTGAACATTCAACACATGCATTGTTATAGGTAGAGCTAATAATGTGACGATGAATTATATTTTATAGGTCTTTGGAGGAGGATGACGACAGAGTTGTGAAACAATATTACTTAAATTGTTATTATCCCCGCACAAAACCACAAATTCATTTTCTAGAAGACACATCTAGCAGTTCTTGATTTGTTTTTTAGATCCCTAAAAGATGTGCCTCACTATCCAAGCAAGAGATGGAAAGATCAACTCACAACCTCACCATCGACTAAAGATTAAGTCACTCTGAAAAAAAAAAACTACTATAGTGGGCTTGATTCCATATTATCCAGCAAGAAATTGAGCTTTAAGCATCCACCAAAAATAGCTTCTCTACGAACAAGAGCAAATCCATCCTCCCATAGCCTTAAATAGCTTACCTCCAAAGACACTTAAGATACAAAGGAATCACTAGAGAATTAAATTATGATATCTCTGGAGATGGAACAAAGAGACCTCAGAAATCAGGCTCCAAGGATACCATGCAACGAATATTTTGGTTTGTGGCGAATGTTATTTATTCTTGGCTAACCTATTGGAAGGATAGTGAGGTGCGTAAACAACATGGCAATGAGATGGCTTGGCAAGTCCACCAGGTTCAAAGGATGTGATGTGGAATTTGAGTATGGTTCCATATACCCTCCCCTTCATGTGGCTTTTGGTCTTGGTCAAAAATGGTGGCTCCCTTGGATTTTAGATAGGGTTAATGGGTTAACCCTATAGCGATGGATGACCTTGGGTCATGTGTAAACCTACTAAGGATGGGCCTTAAATTTGGGCTTCCATGGGCTACGAATTTGATGGATGAGATTGGGCCATGATTTTAGGATCCTAACTTAGGCTTAAGAGGTTTTATTCTCATTATTTTAATTAATTAAATAATTAATTAATTAAGAGGATAAAGAATTTGGCCATAAGACCATAAATTGACCATGATGGTGTAGGGTTGGCCATGGTGGTGTAGGGTTGACAATGGCGATCTAGTGTTGACCAAATGGTCAATGTGGTGATCATTGGGTTCAAGGTGGACCAAATGATCAATGTGGTGAGCATTTGGTCCAGAGTTGACCAAATGATCAACGTGGTGAATAATGGCTTTGGTTAGGTTATACCATTACTGAGTTAGCTTGTCTAAGATGTCATTCAATTTTGAGGTCAAAAGGGGGCACATAGGGTGGTAAGATCTCATTTATTTTATAAGATTTTCTATATTTTGAAGATGTATTCTAACTATTTTGTTTTATGGAAAAACTGTGGAGATTAAACGAGAGCCCTCCGCCCCTGATATACATGAGTGCAACCACAAGAGACGGTCCGACCAATCCTCGATCCATTACAGATCCCGTGTAACATAGGTAATTGACAAGCTAAAACATTTTGATGAATGCATGTTAGCTTTAACTGAATGTAACTACTTTTTTTGCAGAAGAGATTCCAGTAGCTGAAGGAGAGCTGATACCAGGTGTCGAAAGGTATTATGATTTGCAGGTGTGTTCCATCCGAGTACGACTTGTGCAGGGAGGCTATAGAAGGGAAGAAGGGTTGAGTCTATGGGCTCATGTCTCAGGGGTTTGCCTACAATGCTCACCCTTCACCAGTGCATTTGCAGTTTCTGCCTCTACAGCACAGGATGAGAAGATCTCTAGGCATGCTATAGCATTCCTTGTTAAGATGGAGACTCGCTTCTCTCAAATGAGGTCAGAGTGGAGGCCAACATGGAGGCCAAGCTGAAGGTTGAGTTGGATTCTTTCTGACAGTGGATGAGGAGTGTGACAACATTGGAGGAGGAAGCGGCGAAAGACAATAAGGATGAGGTTGACAAGATAGAGGTGGATGATTAGGAAGGCGTTTTTCTTATTTTTTATGTTTATGTATATCTAGACATATATTTTTTCTGTGAACAGTGGTGTGTATAATTTAAAATAAATGCATTTCATTATTTGATTTGATAATTTACTATTTGATAACAATGTTATTTCGTTAAATGATTGAAATTATATACTAAATAATGTAATAACAGTTGTGGTAATACAAATGCAAAAGAAAGATTTTGTTCTTTTTTCTTGTGCTACAGGATTACGACGGCTTACCGTCGATTTTGCGACGATTCCAAACCTATCCCTAGGCAAAACTGACAGTTGGCCAATGAACATTTTTACCGACGCTTAACCGATACATAATTGCAGACATAAGGTGCGTCACACAAAAATGACAAGATCGACACTTTTCTGACGGATAACCGTCAATTTTAAAAAACGACGTTTAACCAACGGTTTTACTTGAGTCAAAAAACTGACGGGTGCGACAATTTTCCGTCAGTTAACCTATGGGTTATGAAAAACGATGCATAACCGACAATTTTACCTGCTTCAGAAAACCAACGGGTGCAACTTTTTTTAACGTGTATGTCGTCACTATTACCGACGGAGGAACCATGAATTATACGAACCGAAGATTACCGACGACTCAAATGTTCTCGAAAAAATCTACGACATTAAATCGTCGGATAATCATTGGTACGTGTATACCGTCGGAATATCCGTCAGTTTTGGAATTATCGACAAGCATTTTACCTACGAGCTTAAAACCGTCGGTAAACCAGCAGCAACATTAAAACAACGGGTTTTCGTATCATCACCGACAACTGTGGCCATTGAAAAAAAACTAAATTCCTGTGAAGAAAAAAACCTAACTTCTTGTAGTGCTTGTTCGAAAGCGATAAATCTTTCAAAGAGCACATGGCGTGAGAGCAACATCAATTTCAGAAATTTGATTTTGAGGAAAATGATAACAATCTATTTGTAAAATTTTATAGCGTAAATTAATATGAAATCATTTTAAACTTCTACAAGTCTTTTTTACACTTATTATATATAAATCTATATGTTATTCATGCGTATTGATAGGTGAAATAAATAAGAGATTCCATATGTTCTACGAAAGGATGATTAAANGATTATAAATATAAAATAAAAGGTAGAGAATGCAACTGTTAAACAAGTTGATAAATTTAGTATCAAATCAATACCAAGGTTTGGATATAAACCTAAAATTACATGCCTATAAATATTACAAATTGATTTGTAAGGAATAAGATCAATGCATTAGACAACATTCAACATTAGTGAATGAAATATGAAAAATAGTAATGTTGACCTCAAATTGATGGAACAAGGCTAATGATGATGATGGTGTAGTCTTACATTCATATGGAGATAACAAGACATAAGACTGGTATAGTTATTCCTAAAAATTTTATTAATAAAACATTAAATCTAGTGTCCTTCTATTACCATCAAGGTCAAGGATGATCATTGACTTCTAATTATTTTTTTGGAGTTGCAATAATCAAAATGAAATGAACACAATAGGAACTTGGCTTTTAATCGTAAAACTAGAGCATGATTTTAAATATGTTTATAGGAATGCACATTTAATAATAAGAGTCGAAGAAGGTGGTCGATTTGCATCAATTTTTTAACATTCAACACATGCATTGTCATAGGTAGAGCTAATAATGTGATGATGAATTATATTTTATAGGTCTTTGGAGGAGGATGACGATAGAGTTGTGAAACAATATTAGTTAAATTGTTATTATCCCCACACAAACCACAAATTCATTTTCTAGAAGGCGCATCTAGCAGTTCTTGATTTGTTTTTGAGATCCCTTAAAGATGTACCTCACTATCCAAGCAAGAGATGGAAAGATCAACTAACAACCTCACCATCCACTAAAGATTAAGTCACTCTGAAAAAAAAACTACTATAGTGGGCTTGATTCCATACAATCCAACAAGAAATTGAGCTTTAAGCATCCACCAAAAATAGCTTCTCTAGGAACAAGAGAAAACTCATCCTCCCATAGCCTTAAAAAGCTTACCTCTAAAGACACTTAAGATACAGAGGAATCACAAGAGAATTAAATTATGATATCTCTGGAGATGGAACAAAGAGACCTCAGAAATCATACTCGAAGGATACCATTCAACAAATATTTTGGTTTGTGGTGAATGTTCTTTATTCTTGGCTAACCTATTGGAAGGATTGTGAGGTGGGTAAACAACATGGCAATGAGATGGCTTGGCAAGTTCGCCTAGCTTCAAAGGATTTAACGTGGAATTTGAGTAAGGTGTCATATACCCTCCCCCTTCACGTGGTTGTTGGTCTTGGTAAAAAATGGTGGCTCCCTTGGATTTTAGATAAGGTTAAGGGTCAACCCTATAGCGATGGATGACCTTGGGTCATGGGTAAACCTATTAAGGATGGGCCTTCAATTTGGGCTTCCATGGGCTACGACTTTGAAGGATGAGATTGGGCCATGATTTTAGGATCCTAACTTAGACTTAAGAGGTTTTATTCTCATTTTTTTAATCAATTAAATAATTAATTAATTAAGAGGATAAAGAATTTGACCATAAGACCATGAATTGACCATGATGGTGTAGGGTTGGCCATGGTGGTGTAGGGTTGACCATGGCAGTCTAGTGTTGGCCAAATGGTAGATGTGGTGATCATTGGGTTCAGGGTGGACAGAGTTGACCAAATGATCAACGTGGTGAATAATGGCTTTGGTTAGGTTATACCATTACTGAGTTAGCTTGTTTAAGATGTCATTCAATTTTGAGGTCAAAAGAGGGCACATTAGGGTGGTAAGATCTCATTTATTTTATAAGATTTTTTATATTTTGAAGACGTATTCTAACTATTTCGTTTTATGGAAAGACTGTGGAGATTGAACGAGAGCCCTCTGCCCCCGATATACATGAGTGCAACCACAAGAGGCGGTCCGACCAATCCTCAATCCATTACAGATCCCGTGTAACCTAGGTAATTAACAAGTTAAAACATTTTGATGAATGCATGTTAGCTTTAACTGAATGTAACTACTTTTTATGCAGAAGAGATTCCAGTAGCTGAAGGAGAGCTAATACCAGGTGTCGAAAGGTATTATGATTTGCGTCTGTGTTCCTTCCGGGTACGACTTGTGCAGGGAGGCTATTGAAGGGAAGAAGGGTTGAGTCTACGTGCTCAGGTCTCAGGGGTTTGCCTACAATGTTCACCCTTTTACTAGTGCACTGCAGTTTCTTCCTCTACCGCAATGGATGAGAAGATCTCTAGGCGTGTTGTAGCATTCTCTGTTAAGATGGAGGCTCGCTTCTCTCAAATGAGGTCAGAGCTGGAGGCGAACATGGATGCCAAGAAGAAGGTTAAGTTGGATTCTTTCTGACAGCGGATGAGGGAGTGTGACAAGGTAGTGACAACATTGGAGGATGAAGCGGCGAAAGACAATGAGGATGAGGTTGACGAGGTAGAGGTGGATGATTAAGAGGGTGTTTTTCTTATTTTTTATGTTCATGTATATCTAGACATATATTTTTTCTGTGAACGGTGGTGTATATAATTTAAAATAAATGCATTTTATTTATTTCATTATTTGATTTGATAATTTACTATTTGATAACAATGTTATTTCTTTAAATGATTGAAATTATATATTAAATAAAGTAATAACATCTGTCGTAATATAAATGTGAAAGAAAAATTTTGTTAGTTTTTCTTGTGCTACAAGATTCCGATGGCTTACCGTCGGTTTTGTGACGGTTCCAAACCTATCCCTACGCAAAACTGATGGTTGGCCAATGAACATTTTTATCGACGCTTAACCAATACATAATTGCAGACATAAGGTGCGTCACACAAAAATGCAAGAGCGACGCTTTTCTGACGGATAACTGTCAGTTTTAAAAAACGAGGCTTAACCAACGATTCTACTTGTGTCAAAAAACTGACAGGTGCGACACTTTTCCGCCAGCTAACCTATCGGTTATGAAAAACGATGCATAACCGACGGTTTTGCCTGCTTCAGAAAACCAATGGGTGCAACTTTTTTTAATGTGTATGTCGTCACTATTACCGACGGAAGAACCATCAATTATACGAACCAACGATTACCGACGACTTAAATGTTCTCGAAAAAAGCTACTACATTAAATCGTCGGATAATCGTTGATATGTGTATACCGTCTGAATATCGGTCAGTTTTGAAATTATCGACAAGCATTTTACCTACGAGCTTAAAACCGTCGGTAAACCATCGACAACATTAAAGGTCCGTTTGTGGCAGCTTGTGCGTTTCAGGATAAACTGCTTATTCTGAAAAGCGGCCCGCGGGCCGGCTGCAGGGGTTGACCCGCGGTCTACGTTTAGTGTAAAAACTCAAACGCAGTTTCGGATAAGCTGATGAAACCCGTGATCCAAACAGTACGGCGGAGGCGTTTTGAAAACGCCGCCCACACTTATATACCGACATATTGTGGTCATCGAAAAAAACCTAAATTCCTGTGAAAAAAAGAAACCTAAATTCTTGTAGTGCTTATTCAAAAGCAATAAATCTTTCAAACAGCACATGGCGTGAGAGCAACATCAATTTCAGAAATTTGATTTTAAGGAAAAATGATAACAATCTATTTGTAAAATTTTATAGGGTAAATTAATATGAAAACTAACATATATACCTTTTAGGAAATCATATTAACATGCCATTTTATTTTTTTTTTAAACAATTATTTGCCTTAAAACAAGTTTATTTTGCTTTAAATTAAACAATCTTTACACATGCCGGAATTCATCTCACTTCGCGAATAATTTGACTCCACCAACTCTATATGAAATCATTTAAACTTCTACAAGCCTTTTTTTNAGAGTATTGGCAGACACTGAATTCTGAAACTCAGTTGTGAGTTTGAAGATGATCTCCATCAAAGTTCCAGTCCTGTTGTTCATAGCATGCTTTCTTCATTCCATTTTCTTGCATCCTTGCCAATGTTTTGGTTTGCTGAATACTCATCAGTTAACAGAAGCTTATGCAAATGATGGTGAGTTCATATGATTATCTACATACATGTACATATATATATCTATATCTATATATATATATATATTAAAGGAAATCAGTGTTTGGCAAAGCCCAAATACGGATTTCCCATACGCTATGGCTCATGATGAGAGCCCGCGCCATGTGCCTAAATATTCGAGAATTCAGCTCAACTGGGGATCGAACCCGTGACCTGAGGAGACTTACAGTGAACCCCACCAACCAACAGGCTATAACTCATACTACTTTTTTATTATAATTTTGTCATTGATAATTAACTTAGTTTTATTTTTTTCTTATTTTATTATTGCATGCAGCAAAAGCGATAGACCAAGGAGTTGCTTATGTGCTTATGTTGATAGCGCTTATACTGACGTATCTTATTCACTGAGGAATGATTTTTGACATATAAGAGTTCAGCCCTGCACTTCTTTTATTAGTTATGATTTATAAATGCATGCTAAATAAGCTGTAATTTGTACTAGTATTGCTGTGAAACTATGAGACAGAATAAGCTGTTAAAGTAATATTCTTCTGAACATCTCTTTTGTAAAGTTCAATAGTTTTGCTTATGGATCTATTTTTTTATTATATCACATAACTAGGTACAAGTTTATGAATTTTAACTTTAAGCAGGGTTCCACTCTCCCATAGGTTTCTATACATTCATAGCACTGCATGTATCATAATACTTACAACCCCAATATCTGATAAAATTACAAGATGCATTTTACACTTACATCAACTCAAGGTTTAAGAAATTAGAACAAACCAGCCAGTCAAATTGGTTTGACAATGAACCAAGTATGATTTCTGTTTGATCAGTCTTAAGAATCATTTTTCCATCATTGGAATGAAAACTGATCAAAATCACTCAACTATTTCAAGCATAAACATTTTTAATCAACTTTAGTTCTCAATTCTAGGAATTAAATTTAAATCTTTAAATTATATTAAGTGAAATTTAATTATAGCAAAATGCTCCAATTTATAGCTTAATCAAGCTATAATACATAGCATGCTTACTACCAAGATGAGTTGTTGGCATATGTTGTAAGGTTCTAGTATTTGTATATAAGAAGTGCAATACTAATGTGGGAATGATAAAAACAATATGTATGTTTAAAAAATCTAATTATTTTTGTAAAGCTTTGAATATGAAGAATTTTTTTTGTAGGATTTGGGGTTTGAAATTATTAAATGGTTCGCGAGATGTGAGAATACAATAAAATAATGTTTAATTTTCAAAAAATTTTAGTAAGATAAACATTATAAGCTTATTTGTATGCTGACATATTATCTTCAACCTTTGAAACGTTTATTGTGATATCTCCAAGGCACAATCACCTCTGGTATAGTGATCATTAGGGTCGTAAATGAACCAATGCACTCGATGAACAACTTGAACTCAGCTTGATTAATACTTGATCATGTTTGTTCAATTAAGTAAATAAACAAGCTTGAACAATTTTTAAAAGCTTGAATCTTAAATGAACTAAACATGAACATAGTCATACTTGTTCATTTATGTTCACGATCAAACTCATTTGTTGTTCAACAAGTAACTTGTTAAATGCACTATATTAAGCTCGATGATAGCTCATATCATAAATGATGTATTATTTAAATAAAATTTAATTAACTATAATTTATTTAATTATATATTTAATAGTAATATATTATTGTACTAATAATATTTTTAGATTTATTACTAATTATATATTTATTTTATTAAATATAAGTTGTTATATAAGAAATTACATAAGATTTATGTGTTATAAATGAAATGCCCCTTAAAATTAACTTGAGACCCCATAAACCACACTTTTTTTTGGCGTGCAAGCAATGAAGGCAATGATTAGATTACGGTGATCAAGGATCTTTAAAACTCTAGTCTCTAGTATATTTCCCCTCTCCACTCTGCTTCTAAGTCCTAGCTGATTAACTCACATATTCCTCATTCTTCCTCGCACCCCATTTCACACACTTCAACTTCTTTAAATTCTATAAATCCTTCCTCAAATTTCATTTACTATATCCGAGATTTAAGGAAAAAATGAGGAGAAATGGGATTTAAGATCCTCTATAGTTTAAAGTTGTCATTTTTGTTGTTTAGACAATATCCATAATTTAAGGCAAAATGGAGGAGAAACGGGATTTATGATCTCTTAGGGCTTTATTTTGTCATTTTTGTTTATTGGTAGGATTTTGGTTATTATTTTTTATATGAAAATCTAGATACTCATTTGAATTTTTAGCTCTATTAAATGCTCGTTCACTTGTCATAAACAAAACAAGTTGAAATATTGAAAAATGTAAACAAGTCAAACTTAAACAATATATGAAAGCTCGACACATGCTCAAGCTGCACATGAACATCTTATAATTAAGCCAAGCCAAGTTCGAACAATGATATACTCGGCTCGGCTCGGCTCGATTACAACCCTAGTAATCACTTTGGGCAACTTGACCAGCACAACATACTAAGATTCTGACTGGGCACTTGATGTTGACNAACGGGATTTATGATCTCTTAGGGCTTTATTTTGTCATTTTTGTTTATTGGTAGGATTTTGGTTATTATTTTCATATGAAAATCTAGATATTCATTTGAATTTTTAGCTCTATTGAATACTCGTTCACTTGTCATAAACAAAACAAGTTCAAACATTGAAAAATGTAAACAAGTCAAACTTAAACAATATATGAAAGCTCGACACATGCTCAAGCTGAACATGAACATCTTATAATTAAACCAAGCCAAGTTCAAACAATGATATACTCGGCTCGACTCGACTCGATTACAGCGCAGTAATCACTCTTGGCAACTTGACTAGCACAACATGCTAAGATTCCNGTTGACAATTGAAGGTTCATTATTGGATTCTAATTCTTTAGTAACTCACAAATAGCTTGGGCTATAATGAAATAACATATGGTGGCCTAATCTTCCATTGAAACTAAATATCGAGCTCTCACGACAGCCACTTCTGATGTCATCTAGCTACATAAACTTCCACAAGATTTTGGCATTCATCGGCCTCACCCAACTAAAATATATTATGGCTAACTTTCTTCCAGGACAACAGAAAATAATTTGGTCTATCACGTTAGAACAAAGCATTTTGAAATTGAATATCACTTCATTAGAGACCACAACATGACACTTTCAAATATATCATGTTAATACTGTTGATCAACCTGTAAATGTTCGAGCAAAATCATCAATCAAACTGTAGTTTAACCAACTATGCTCCAGGCTGATGGTTCTCTCTAGACCCCTCAGCTTTTGGAAAAATTATTCCATACGGATCTTGCGTGTTACGGTCAGGATGTATTTCGGTGGGCCCTAGCTAATTAAAAAAAAAACTGAAATAATAGNTGATGTCATCTAGCTACATAAACTTCTACAAGATTTTGGCATTCAACGGCCTCACCCAACTAAAATATATTATGACTAACTTTCTTTCAGGACAATAGAAAACAATTTGGTCTTTCACGTTAGAACAAAGCATTTTGAAATTGAATATCACTTCATCAGAGACCACAATATCAACCCATGACACTTTCAAATATATCATGTTAATACTGTTGATCAACCTGTAGATATTCTAACAAAATCATCAGCCAAACTGTAGTTTAACCAACTATGCTCCAGGCTGATGGTTCTCTCTAGACCCCTCTGCTTTTGAGAGACTACTAACACCAATACTATGGATGTAATATAAATAATTGTCAANGTTTGTGGCAGCTTGCTTACAGCACTTTACATGAGTGGTGTAAATAAAATTCGGCCAAATAGATCAAATTCTGAATTCATCCAAAATGAACCACGGTCTCTTTACAATGTATTTATAATTCTTCGTACTAAACATATAATTTTTTTCAAATTCTAAAAAAAAAATTACAGTACATCACAAATTCACTCAACCAAACAGCCCCAATGAGAACAACACTGGCTTCAAATTTCTAACCATACCGCTATTGCAAACGAGTTCTACAATTAAACTTACTTGAATTTGTATTAATATTCCCATTTAATAATTATTTAAAAAATATAAAACAACAATATTGAGTCACACTATCAAAGTCATTCAACTTGGTCTAACAAATGGAGTTTTCTTCTTCTCCTACTTGTCACATATCAAATCTTGTCCCTCATACGCACCTATTTCAACTTATTTATACATAGAAGAACATTGTACAAACCACAATAGCAAATATTCTAGCAGACAGAGACCTGTTCATCATTTCGACCCAAACAATCAAATATAGAAAACAACAGCTTTCAAATTCGAAGACTCATCAACACGATTAATTAATATCTGTCAATTTAAAGCCGACTCATTGTTCATCATTAGTCAAAGTTCATGAACCAAACTTTTAGCAGTTGTCAGCTATCAAGCTTTCTTCAATGATAAATCAACTTCTTGGACCAATTCAACCAACACCACCACCAACCCAATCACCTCACATCAGAGAAATATTACGTCCAGATGATAAATATGTAGATGACAACATGAATCACACCATTTGTCTGCGCATCAATTAAGACNTCATTGTTCATCATTAGTCAAAGTTCATGAACCAAACTTTTAGCAGTTGTCAGCTATCAAGCTTTCTTCAATAATAAATCAACTTCTTGGACCAATTCAACCAACACCACCACCAACCCAACCACCTCAGATCAGAGTAATATTACGTCCAGATGATAAATATGTAGATGACGACGTGAATCACACCATTTGTCTGCACATCAATTAAGATGACTATATCAATTACATTAGGTCCGGGGAAAAGTCTCAAGGGCCCACCTGACGTTGACCAATAATGCTTACCCGAAATCCTCCACTCGTAGAGGTCAAAACAGAGTGGGAAAAGGCACCCATTTCTACACCGCCGGTAGTGGTGGGCCACGTGGTCGAGTCGTTCGTTAATCGGTAAAATGTTTCGCGGCTAAGGNCACCCATTTCTACACCGCCGGTAGTGGTGGGCCACGTGGTCGAGTCGTTCGTTAATCGGTAAAATGTTTCGCAGCTCTAAGCATTGCATTATAAAAGGAACTCCTTGCACGACAGAACAGAGTATTGGCAGACACTGAATTCTGAAACTCAGTTGTGAGTTTAAAGATGATGTCCATCAAAGTTCCAGTCTTGTTGTTCATGGCATGCTTTCTTCATTCCATTTTCTTGCATCCATGCCAATGTTTGGGTTTGCTGCATACTCATCAGTTAACAGAAGCTTATGCAAATGATGGTGAGTTCATATGATTATCTATATACATACATACATACATACATAGATACATATATACATATATATATATATATATTAAGGGAAATCGGTGTTTGGCAGAAGCCTAAATACCGATTTATATTAAGGGAAATCGGTGTTTGGCAGAAGCCTAAATACTGATTTCTCATACGTTGTGGCTCATAATGAGAGCCCGCATCATGTGCAAAAATATTCAAGAATCTAGCTTCACTGGGGATCGAACCCGTGACCTGAGGAGACTTATAGTGAACACAATCAACCAACAGGCTATAACTTATACTACTTTTTTATTATAATTTTGTCATTGATAATTAACTTAGTTTTATTTTTTTCTTATTTTATTATTGCATGCAGCAAAAGCGATAGACCAAGGAGTTGCTTATGTGCTTATGCTGATAGCGCTTATACTGACGTATCTTATTCACTGAGGAATGATTCTTGACATATAAGAGTTCAGCTGTCAATCCTGCACTTCTTTTATTATTTATGATTTATAAATGCATGCTAAATAAGCTGCAATTTGTACTTGTATTGCTCTGAAACTATGAGACAGAATAAGCTGTTAAAGTAATATTCTTCTGAATATCTCTTTTGTATTTTCTTATTATATCACATAATTAGGTACAAGTTTATGAATTTTAACTTTAAGCAGGGTTCCACTCTCCCATAGCTTTCTATACATTCATAGTACTGCATGCATCATAATACTTACAACCCCAATATCTGATAAAATTACAAGATGCACCTTACACTTGCATCAAGTCAAGGTTTAAGAAATTAGAACAAACCAACCATTCAAATTGGTTTGACAATGAACCAAGTATGCTTTCTGTTTGATCAGTCTTAAGAATCATTTTTCCATCATTGGAATGAAAACTGATCAAAATCACTCAACTATTTCAAGCATAACATTTTTAATCAACTTTAATTCTGAATTCTAAGAATTAAATTTAAATCTTTAAATTATATTAAGTGAAATTTGGTTATAGCAAAATGGCCCAATTTATAGCTTAATCAAGCTATAATACATAGCATGCTTACTACCAAGATGAGTTGCTAGCATATATTGTAAGGTTCTAGTATTTGTATGTAAGAAGTGCAATATTAATGTGGGAATGATAAAAACAACATGTATGTTAAAAAAATCTAATTTTTGTAATGCTTTGAATATGAAGAATTTTTTTGTAGGATTTGGGGTTTGAAATATTATATGGTTTGCAAGATGTGAGAATATAATAAAATTATGTTTAATTTTCAAAATTGTTTAGTAAGATAAACATTATAAGCTTATTTGTATGCTGACATATTATCTTCAACCTTTGAAACGTTTGTTGTGATATCTCCAAGGCACAATCACCTCTGATATAGTAATCATTAGGGCTGTAAATGAACCAATGCACTTGATGAACAACTTGAACTCGGCTTGATTAAGACTCGATCATCTTTTTTCAAATAAGTAAATAAATAAGCTTGAACAAATTTTAAAAGCTTGAATCTTAAATGAACTAAACATGAACATAGTCATACTTGTTCATTTATGTTCACGATCAAACTCATTTGTTGTTCAACAAGTAACTTGTTAATAACACTATATTGATTTATTATTTAAATAAAATTTAATTAACTAGAATTTATTTAATTATATATTTAATAGTAATAGATTATTTTACTAATAATATTTTTAGATTAATTACTAATTATATATTTATTTTATTAAATTTAAGTTGTTATATAAGAAATTACATAAGATTTATGTGTTATGTATGAAATGCCCCATAAAATTAACTTGAGACCCCATAAACCACACTTTTTTTTGGCGTGCAAGCAACGAAGGCAATGATTAGATTACGACGAGCAAGGATCTTTAAAACTCTAGTCTCTAGTATATTTCTCCTCTCCACTCTGCTTCTAAGTCCTAGCTAATTAACTCACATATTCCTCATTCTTCCTCGCACCCCATTTCACGCACTTCAACTTCTTTAAATCCTATAAATCCTTCCTCAAATTTCATTTACCATATCCGAGATTTAAGAAAAAAATGAGGAGAAATGGGATTTAAGATCCTCTATAGTTTAAAGTTGTCATTTTTGTTGTTTAGACAATATCCATAATTTAAGGCAAAATGGAGGAGAAACGGGATTTATGATCTCTTAGGGCTTTATTTTGTCATTTTTGTTTATTGGTAGGATTTTGGTTATTATTTTTTATATGAAAATCTAGATACTCATTTGAATTTTTAGCTCTATTAAATGCTCGTTCACTTGTCATAAACAAAACAAGTTGAAATATTGAAAAATGTAAACAAGTCAAACTTAAACAATATATGAAAGCTCGACACATGCTCAAGCTGCACATGAACATCTTATAATTAAGCCAAGCCAAGTTCGAACAATGATATACTCGGCTCGGCTCGGCTCGATTACAACCCTAGTAATCACTTTGGGCAACTTGACCAGCACAACATACTAAGATTCTGACTGGGCACTTGATGTTGACAATTGAAGGTTCATTATTGGATTCTAATTCTTTAGTAACTCACAAATAGCTTGGGCTATAATGAAATAACATATGGTGGCCTAATCTTCCATTGAAACTAAATATCGAGCTCTCACGACAGCCACTTCTGATGTCATCTAGCTACATAAACTTCCACAAGATTTTGGCATTCATCGGCCTCACCCAACTAAAATATATTATGGCTAACTTTCTTCCAGGACAACAGAAAATAATTTGGTCTATCACGTTAGAACAAAGCATTTTGAAATTGAATATCACTTCATTAGAGACCACAACATGACACTTTCAAATATATCATGTTAATACTGTTGATCAACCTGTAAATGTTCGAGCAAAATCATCAATCAAACTGTAGTTTAACCAACTATGCTCCAGGCTGATGGTTCTCTCTAGACCCCTCAGCTTTTGGAAAAATTATTCCATACGGATCTTGCGTGTTACGGTCAGGATGTATTTCGGTGGGCCCTAGCTAATTAAAAAAAAAACTGAAATAATAGCGTGATCTACGGTCAGGATCGGACACCGCATGCAGAGATGCATGCGGTGTCCGTATGCAATAATTTCTCCAGCTTTTGAGACACTAATAACACCAATACTATGGATTTAATATAAATAATCGTCAAAATAACTCTTGTATCACTGATTTTCTCCGTCTCAATATATATATATATATATATATATATATATATATATTAAAATTTATTTAATGTATAATTATAAATTTGGATTTAAAATATACATTTAATTATTTTGGTAATACGTTTTGAATTGAGGTTTAACTTTATAATTACTGTAGATATTATATACGTATGTTTTCTATTTTTTTTTTACTATATTTTTTAATATTGTATCATTTAAATCATGTTAAAGGAATTTTAATATTTATTATGATATCCAATTCATCCCCGGTTAAATTATTGAGTTATAAACACGTTATACCTGCAGTTCAAGTGATCTAATTTTCCTAATATAATTGAAGTTACAATCTTAAGGGATATTTGTGGTATGTTACCTATTATAGGAAGTTTGTAACATACTTTGTCACTGTTACAAGCCTTTAGACAGAAATCCTACTGTGTGCCCATTGAAAAAATATTACATCAGTATTACGCACCTAGAGGAACGTGCGTACCCAATAAAATCACGCCACGTATCCCGCGCGACGCAGATNGCTTACAAATTTGTTCGTGTTCGGCTCGTTAGAATTAACGAACGAGCCGAACACGAGCTGTTCACGAACAATGAGCAAAATTGACAGCCCTAGGTGGGGGGAGTTTAGGTTAGTCCATCCCTGCAAATTTCCCTGCACACAGATGCATCAGACATAGATATCACTGGTTTTTTAAGCACCACCAGTCAACCCATGGCTTTTCATAGTAGGAAACTAAAAACAAAGACACAAAAGGCATCAACATATCACCGAGAAACGTCAGCAAATATGGAGGATATGACAAAATGGTGTCATAACTTAAGTAGTCTAGGCTTACGATCAAGATACAATTAAAAAAGTTTGGGAACTATATATTGGCAGGGGTTGTCCATACCCCAAAGCAACAAAGGTTCATAATTAAATTACCTGGGTATGCTCTATCTATGAATACAAACCAGGATCCACAAAAAGGTGGGAGTGGTGTCTCTTGCATCGCTTAGAAACGCCTACCAGACAAGTTTGAAAAACTCCACCCATTAACTCATTTTTTTTTATTTTTTCCTTGCTGGACATTGACAAGTTCTTCCATACTCAAGAGAATTGCAAGCTAACATTGAGTTAGAAGGTGATAACATTTATAATTAACCATTTAACGATAGCCTTAACAATTTGAATGTTCAAACTATTATTGCACATGCATCCCAATCAAAACAATTCATGCTCGAACTTCATTGTTCTTGCTTATTAGGCAATCACAATTGGTTCTACAAAATAAAATTGCATCCAACTTGCCAACAATGAGAAAGAGTTTGTCAACAACTACCCAGGTTGCCATACCGTGAATTATGAACCACTTGCCCTGACTAGTTTACTGCAGCAGTTATAGATTTTTATTGCAGTTGTTACCTGAACAGACTTCCATAGCCAAGTGGCAAGTTTTTAGCTTTGTTAATTGCCTAGAAAAATACACATATTTTATTGTATTTCCATGACACTTCAAAACAAATGCTATCTCAACTTTATTTACTCAAGATTTCTATTGCACATTCATCAAGAACATAGTAATAGATTTTCTCATGAGAAAATTATAAAAATATATTTATTGATTGAACTAGGCGCTTCACCTCACGTTATAGCACAACCCATCTCACGGAAGAAAATATTACATACGGAGTCTAGATGTAACACTACCTGCAGACTCCAATCCAAATTTAACAAGTGGACGTAACATATTTTATAATTAAATTCATTAATAATGGAAATGCCTGACCCGGCCTGACATGACCTTATATGGTGTGGTGTATCAGGCATTTCAAAATGCTTATTGCACATTTCAAAATATATTGATAGGGTTTCGACTTTAAGGGTGGGGTGGGCTTTCTTTATGATGAAAAAGTATTACCACTTGACATTGATTCCATTTTTAAGGTTTGGGTGTTGTTCTTTTATTACCATCATCGACATTCTCCTATACAAACCATCATTTTATATTTCATTTTTTTCTTGACTAGAACCATACATTAGTTGTTTGTAGTGTATATTAACTATTTTTTAGAGTATTTTGGAAGTTTTTTTTCTTCAATGTAACCACAGTTTCTCCATTTTTTTTTATTGTGTACAACCTTGTTCTGCTCCACATTTAAGCACCAGACTCACTCTATGAAATTAAAATGTAGCCCATAAGTTCTAATTTTGTATTTTAGAACATTTTTTAGTTCTCATTATATTTGTTTAGTGATTTCACATAATATTTCCTTCACTACATCATAGCTGCAGTTCATATGTTTCTTAAGTACATTCATGTTGTAGCCTATATTTTATTTTGAGATTAAAATTTTGAGCATGTTTAATAGCCCATAGATGTTGTTTATTTAGTTAAAGCCAATTTTCATTTATATTAATTAATTTTCAGTGTATTTTTAAAGCATTTTTTTTCCAGTGCAACCACTGCTTCTCCACTTTTCGTTGTATACAATTTTGTTATGCTCCATATTTTGTCTTTTTGAACATATTTAATAGCCCATAATTACTTTTTAATTGGTTAAAACAATATGTTTTTTATATTAATTGCTTTTTAGTATATTTTGGAAGCATTTTCTTCATTGCCACCACTCCTTTTTTCATTTTTTTTAAGTGCAACCTAGTTCCTATTTACATTTTGGCACTTAACTTACTCTATGAACATATAATATATCTTTGGTATTCTAGTTTTATATTTTTGAACTGTTTGATCTTCATTATTTATTGTTTAGTTATTTTACATATTATTTCCTTCGTTACATTATGATTGCACTTCATATTTTCCTTAAATACAACCATGTTATAGTCCGCATTTTATCTTTGAATTAAATTTTTGAAAATATTTAATAGCCCATAGTTGATGATTTACTTAATTGTTTCTAATATATTTTAGATATATTATTGTTCAGTATAACCAATACTTTTCCATTTTTTTTATTGAGTACAACCTTATTATTCTCAGTAGATTATCTTGGGTTTAAATATATGAATATATTTAATAGCCCATAATTGTTGTTTTATTGGTTGAAATCATGTGCTTTTTATATTAATTATTTTTTAGTGTATGTTGAAAGCATTTTTCTTCAATACAACCACTGCTTTTTCATTTTTTTTCTGGAGATAACCAAATTTCACTTTACATTTAGGCACTGGACTAACTAGCACTGGCATCTTAATTTGATATTTTAAAAATTATTTAGATTTCATTATATATTGTTTAGTGATTTTACATATTATTTCCTTAGCTAAAACATAGTTGTACTTCATATTATCCTTGAGTATAACCATGTTGTAGTCCATATTTTGTCTTATGATTAAATTTTTGAACATTTAAATAACCCATAGTTATTAATTTATTACTTAAATCATAATAACCCTACAGGATCATCCAATTAAATTAAACATCTTTACTCAAACTTCTACCTCACAATGAACTGGATTTATTTACAGATCATTAAAGAAACATACATGAGCTAAAATGGAGTAGATTACCTGAAGCCCTTTTTAAATTAAAAAATAAATAAATAAATCAAATGAAGCAAAACTTTCCTTAAATCTAATTAAATCAATTTGAGCTTAGGTTGATGAGCTCACCTCAAAAAATGACTCAACTTGGTTGTTGTGAATTAAATCAACTTAAATAGTTCAAAGTAAAATAAAAATTTATGGGCTAATTCATAAGGCCCCTCAACTAAATTCAAAATTATGAGGATTTCCTTTTATCTAATTCAAGTTCATTTCGGGCTTATTCAAGTAAACCTATTTTAAAAACTAAGATTCAAAATCAATTCAACTTGAAAAAAAAAATAATTAACTTACCCCAAAAAGCCTTCTATGATCTCTAACAATTTTTTTTCATAGAAAACCTAACATCACATAAACCCAACTTCAAACCCAAACCAACTCATGAGTCATTTGAACTTAAATATATCCAACTTCCAATTAACTCATCAAAGGTTTAAACAATGCTTTTAAAAATTTATAGTTAATGATCTTTTGAGCAAACATAATTATTCTTGAACTTGGCTCAAATCAAATAAATCTAAACCTACAAACCTAAATACACTCTAAACACCAACTCAGCATACCAAACAAGAAATCTCATTATTTTCAAACTTTCTAAGGTAATCTAAACACTTTCAGCCCAACCCAAGTGTTGAAATGTTGTCATTAAATCAAAAATCAAGAAGCCAATATGGTGGGGAATTTGGTTTATCCTTATAGTCAACCTAGCAATATATTCTCCCTCGAAAAAATAAATACTTCAAAACATTTATCAAAACCCTATTGGTTGGTTCCTCAACTTCCCAAACCACCTAAACCCTCTAATTTCAGCCACAGTTATTACCTTTGTCGAATATACTACCCAATTCATCCTAAAGAATATCCACACCATAACTACTCCAAGAACTAACAATAATTTTTTTTTTAATTTGCGTTAAATTTTCCCCAAGCTATCCAACTTGCTATACATAACTACATTTAAATCTAAATTGATCCATGGATGGAGTTAAATTGCTTAATTCAAATGTCTAAACGAACTTGACTATGAATGAGGAATGTTTGGTTCACCTATAACAACCTAATACGGTCGTATAATCTTCTTGAATCCATCTCAAGTCACCTAGCATTATTCTATTTATTTGCTCTAAACTAACCAAAAGCTAACATTATAAGAGTTACATATTTCAATGAGGTTGGATTAGAGGGCACACACTCAAATCATTTAAAAGAAACCAAAGGATGGAGCCTAGTTTAAAAAGAAACATAATGATTCAAATATAAATACATTAAGTAGGAAGACATCAAGAATTGATCTCAATTTAATCTAAATTTTCAAGGAGATTACCATCCCTTTTAAGGCCACCCTAGTCCACTCAAAAACTCTAGATTAGTCCACTCCTAACCTTCTAACCATTTAATAGCTATCCTTGGTGAAACCAAATCCTTTCCCTAAGGATTGCTTATAAATACCTCATAGCCCAATAACTTTAGGTTGGATTCTTTTTGTCCAAAACCCTCCCAAGCCTTTAAAAAATCATCCTCAACCCTCATTCCCATGAATCGTTTGCTCCAACTTATTGAATGACCAACCATTCATAGTAGAACCTTGACATTAGTCGAAACCTTCAATAGAGTGGTTGGAGCTAGTGTATTCCACCACACTTTGATTCATCATGTACAAAGGAACCTATATCAATCACAAATTAAAAGAATTTATTCTTTATCAAGTAGTTAACAGAACTCATCTTCTTTTCATTCAGATGTGCATCTTTGTGATGAAAATTATATAATCAACTTAATCTAACCAATAAATTAGGTATTTGGTACATGTCGATTTTTCTCAATGAAGGATTTTCCTAGTCATCCCTTAGATTATTGAAAACACACTTTCTCATATAAATTCTTTCAATTTTCTCAACCTAATTAGGACGATAGCTTAAGAATATTGATTCTCTTTCGTTTGAAATCAATGATTCTGATTAAGATATACTTCACATTATCCTCTTTATTGTGTGGATTGATGGATCCCGCACTCTAATTAAAGCCCTATAATAGTTCATAAAATGTAAAGGGCGAGCTGAGTTGTTGTTCTAGTTAGAAAATTATATAAGAATAAAAAAACAATATGAAAAATAAAAACATTAAAAATTTATAAAAAATTATAAAAATAAAAAGGTTAAAGAATAAGAAAAATTGTAACTTTAATTTTAATAGATTTAAATTCAAAATACTATTTCTTAAGAAAAAACAGTTGATTTAATTTTAATTAATTAATAATAATATTGATGACATTAAAATCTTGTTTAATAAATTATTTGGTCAAATCATCTCTGATTTTAATAAAAATTTCTTAAAGTTTCTTTAGGTCGCCAATGATCTTCTATAATTTTTACAAGGATAGTTTTAAATAATTTAAGAAGGATTTAAATTACAAGTGTAAAATTTCATTAAATTTAATAATTAAATAATGAAAATAATACAATTATGCAGAATAAATTAAAATCCTAACAAAATAATAATAATAAACTTCACCAATATTTTCAATGTAAATAATGATCTTGGTACATGAATTCACGCAACTTTGAATTATTTTCCACAATTATTCAAATGTGCATGTTTTTTTTTGAATTAAGTAGTTCAATAAATAACTTATCAGCTTCAATAATTCATAATAAATATAATTTATCAAAACATTCACTAAAATATAACCATGAAGCCCCATAAACTAATAAAATATAAAAAAACTTGAATTCAAATCAATTAATTGATAAAATATTTATATAATTTGATTTAAATAAGTCAAATAACAAATAAAACAATTCATTTAACCTCCAAATAACATCACATTTTAGTAGTTTTAAAATAATATTTTGAAATTCATTATACTTTTTCCCTACATTTAAAAGTCATTTGAATTTTTAAAAGAAAATAACATTAAATAGTTATTAAAAAAATAATAATTTAAAATATTTAAATAAAATCCTAAAAAAAATAAAAAATAGTTATTCTTGACATGTTCCTAACTTCAAAATTAAAATTCATAAAGCACTAAGATCATTTGAACCAGAGATAAAATAAATTATAAAATAAAATCAATGGAACAACCTATTATAAATAGAAAAAATAAGAAAGAAATACTAAATTCAAAATTCACAAAAATCACTTTTATATGCTCATAGATGTCATGAAATATGATTTCATTTTTTAGAGTGATTTGAGTGTTCCTAATACCTAAAGTGCCCAAAATGAAGAGTTTATCTTGAGGTTGACCTTATATCACTGTTTAATACTAGCCGAACTTATAATAACAATGCCTAAAAGTGACTATTCACTTGAACATAAACCAACCATGTTACAACTTAAACTCCAAATAAAATTGAAACTCAAACACTTGAACCTAATTCACACTCTCCACAAAGGCAAGCACACATACTAGCTTTGCATGTTAGAGTGCCAACCCTGAATTCTTAAATATGATTTTTTGTTATAACTTTATCTTTTATTGTGTTTTACCATGCTTTGTAGATTTTTATTATGATATATTTTGTGATGGCTGTGATTTGATAAAATTACTTGGGATGTAGTTTTTACATTAAATTTTTCTTACATGTGTCATTGTAAAGCCTAGATGACATACTTAATAAGGGTTTACTTTCATTCTTTTGAGTCAACACTTAGAATATAGCTAAGTCTTGAGTCTTATTAAGGTTTATGGGCATCAAAATATAATCACGAACCTAAATAAAGAAAGATGAAAATAAACCAAAAGAACCAAACATGATCCAAGAAGAATAGGGATGAGTTAAGGATGAATCAGAATGAACCTCCAATGAACCTAGAAGGAGGAGATGGAAACCCCATATACTTAGCAATTAGTCTTTTAATTCTATGCGAGGAAATATAAGAGTAGATGCTCAACCGTCCATTCTTCTCCTTTCTTTAGTGATGCATTACGATACAAGTTTGTACCGGCCTTTCGTTTTCTTTTCATTTGGGTTGGCTTTATTTGTTTACTTGGTTTTTTTATTTTTTTTAGTGTAAGTGCATGTAGAAAGCATGTTATTTTAAATTATTTTTTCTCTTGATTGTGCATGGCCTAAAAATTATTATATGGTAGACTCTATGGATTATACTTTCTACCTTATATTAATGATTAAAAATATTAATTAAGAAGACAAAATAAAGTAAATCAAAATCAATATAAAATAATCAATGAATTCAAATTAATCCCTAAAATAACTAAATTATATGTAATTGAATTTTGATTTATAACATTTCCTTTTGGCTCTTTACTCATTAAATATATGGGAGCATCTGGCCAATGATGATAAGCACCCTTCCTAGTAATGTCTGTCTAAAATCCTCATTGGACTCCAAACTCTAAATTCAACATAAACATACATGCATTAAATACATACATGTAGTCTTCAAAATGAATTGAATAAATAAAAAAAATATATAATCATAAAATATTTAATTAGCTAGTAGCATTGTACGCCAATCATTTGTATGCTGCTTGATTCTAATAATTACTTTATAAGTCCTATCTTTCTCTAATAAATAATAGACTTACCTATTTGGCATTTCATTATATCAGACTTCATGGTTTTGAGGCAATTCAATGGATTTAGCTAGAAATTCTATAGATACAAGATCTTAAGTTCAATAAAGAAGAACTTATATCAAACTAAAGTATGATTGAACATTTTAAATTGAATGAATATTGCCAAAACATACTTAAGATTTTATTATGATAGTAGTTCTTAGTTTAACTTTTGATTCTAAGATAGAATATTTTGCTACAACATTAGTTCTCACCTTCTATGTTATTTTAAATCGTGTGATATTGGAATATAAGTTATAATGCTCTAATAAATTGAACAACTTAATTCTAAAATAAATCTCAATTTCAAAAATATAAAGCATAATTTAGGATAATTAGAGTGATATCGAGCTTCTCAATATCCTAACGCTTCTTGCCTCTCCTTCATAGGCATAAAAAAAAATCAAGTTCAATTTTTTGTGCTTGAAATTCTGAAATAAAAATTTTGAATAATTAACTTTGGAATTCATGTACACGAGACATGAGGCACTACCTTTATCAGAAGTATTCTTAAGAGACAAGATATTCTAAGATGTAATTAACTGTAGAGGTTTCCTCTTATAAGAAACCTATAACTGAGTTTAAAATAAAACTTCTCTTACCTAAACTATATAGCGAAAAAACTCCTGGTCCACATAGCTCCAAAAAATTAAAAATTTTATTTAGTGATTGAATACTCTCTAGAATTTTATTCTATCTTTTGAAATATAGCATTATTCTTAAACTTGCATTCGATCATATAAATAAAAAAAAAAACTTTAAAATTTGTGTGTCGTATTCTTTAGAGATAGCATTTCTTTTTTCTTTCTATGCTTAAAAAAATCATATAGGTAAAGTCCAACATTTTGATAAGCCAAGGGCTCAAGCCATGTGTTTCATGAATTTGTTCAAAGAACTCTTTACAAGGTTATGACACAACAAAAAAAAATTTAAAGAAATATAATTTTGTAGAAGTAATGATTTGTTCATTTATTTTTGGCCAATGCAAAAATTGAAGGAGGTCCTTACAAGGTTAATTAAGTATGTTTCTCTTAGGCTAATGTAAGGACCACCTATTGACCAAAGCTAAGCATAATGTATTTCACCTGGTTCAAAAATAAAGTCAATACTTAGAAATTTATTGTGAATGACACAACATTATTCATTATAAAATCTTGATCTAATTTTTATTAATTAATTTTATTTTGGTGTCTTTATTTGAGCCACAAATTAATTAATGTACATAATTCTCTCAAAAAAAATGAGTTGTGAATTTGAAATGAACATATTGGAAGAGTTGACATATTTCTTACATTTTCAAGTAAAGCAAGCGAAAATGGGATATTTTTATACGAAAAAAAAAATAAAAAAAATTAATCCAAAAAATTTAACATGGAAATAGATAAGAGCATATGTGTTCCCACAAGCCAAAATAAGTAGGAATAGAAGGATCCTAATGGAAAATATATAATCATAAAGCTTTATAGAAGTACAACTGAATTTTTGTTATATGTATAGTATGTCTTGCCTTATGACTAGTGTCTACTTATGTATACACCTTCAAGCAAAAGAAGTGCATATGATGTTAGTGAAGAGCATCAATAAGTTTTTGATTGGCACTGTAACCTTAAATATACAATACCATCAATTTATTGTCATATTGGCTACTCCAAACATGTAGGATTGATAAAAAAAAGGTGTACAATTAGACTATGAGAATTAGTAAGACACTCTTTAATAATGTTATCTATTGGAAATAAAATTTTGTTGCTTTATTTACTCCAAAAATGGAATAAATAGCAATAAAGTGCTTTGTGCTCATGTCTAATAACTTAAGCAACAATTTAATGATTTTAGAATTCAATTGATAAGAAACCTGTCATGTGCAACAACTTTATTGTTATTTGGGCTATAAAAAAAATCTCATGCAACACATTAAAACAGAGCAAATTGATGAATCTCTTTATCTTATTAGATATGGTATGTTCAAAGGCTATGAGGAAATTTATCTCATAAACATAGTTAGTTGATAGATTTATTCATAGAGCCTATAAATCATGAAAAGTTTATCGTTATAACAACGAGGTCAAGTTTCATAAATATATGCATTTGATACACCAAAAATATATGCATTTTTACACCCATATTTTATACTCATTTTTGGTGATATTACACTTTAAAAGAAGGTATTTTTCATGTTTTATTGCAGGTTGTTGATTTTTAAGACTTGGAGCAAAAATGAAGCAAAAAAGAATGGAATTTGGAATCAAAATGGAGTTTTTGAAGAATTATTCAGCGCCAACGGCGCCATTTGACAGAGAGCGCGGTATAATTAAATGGCCACTGGCGCCGACGACGACAGTGTCGATGCAGGCCATATTTCTTAAAGATTTGACGAATTTTGACGCTTTTTAAAGAGGTTTTGGATGCCTATATTGGAAAACCAACCTTAAGCTCTATTTAGAGCTGAAATTGATCAGAAAAGAGCCCCCCTCGCGCCCCTTCATACCCTTCAACCACTTTCCACTATCTTCCACGCTATTCCACATTCCATATAGCCACTTAGGGTCAACTTAGAGTCCAGTAGTTATTTATTTTCTTTATAGTTTTTAGTTTTTGTGGTGAGTTTAAGTGTGAATTCTTCTCTAAGAGTGTTAGAGAGAAGTGTGAGATTTCTTCTTCCAACATTTCTTAAGAAAGGCTACAAAGGATTTGCTTTAAGAAAAAGTTTCAGATAAGTGTTTTTCGTTTATTATTGTTGTAAAAACTTTCTTTCATATATGAAATTTATATTTTGTTGTATCTTTCTCATGAAGTCTGAGTCGTTTCCTTTATCTTTCTCCCTGCTCTGAGATTTGAAATAAATAGATAATTTGGAAGTGTCAATGTTAAAATATAAAATAAATTGTGATGATTTTTCAACTCCATTCTTAATTTACTTTTCGATCTGGCCAATTGAATTGTTAAAATATATTGTGAAACATATGATCCAGGAAATGAATTACGAGTTCTACAACAGAGTGAGAATCACACTTAATTCTATGGAGGAGTTTTTTATCATGGAATTAAGTGCAAATAAATAGAAAAATATACATTGTTGGACGTAGAATTGGAGATTTTAGGGTGACAAACTAAAATCCCCAATTCAGACTTAGTTTTTAAGAACTAAAGCGAGAGTTAGCATTCAGGGGAAGGGAAGTGGGAGCTCTAGAGTGAGAGTCAGTATCCTCCTAGCCTAGCCACGGATTTAGAAACTAAACCTGAGATTAGTCAATGATTTTTTATAACACTGAATCATGGTAGAGAACTAAAATTGCTTTATTTGAAACAATACATATTTAAACCATTTATTTCATCTCATTTCACCAAAAACTCATTATAGTGGGAAAGATGTTTTTTTTATATTAGAAAACTTCATCACATAAACACAGTTTAGTAGTTACTGTTTTAAACTTTGCATTTAAATTTTATTAATAGTTAATAATTTAATTCTGATAGTATCTCAAACATTCAAAATTAGTGACAATAATTTCGTATTATTTCTGTGAATTTTCTAGTTAATTTATCATTTCAAATTTAAACATTCATGGTGTAATCAATATTTGGGGCTTAAATAGAAAGTCTTATATTACTTGATAACGATATGTATACTTGCATAGAATCCCAACAATAAATACTTAACGTTCTTATTCATAAAATATCATATCAAGATTTTGACACCGTTCTAAAGAAGAGGCAACTTTATAAATTTTACACAACTATATATTCAAGCATCAATATCTAAACTTTCTTTATCATGAGCTTATTGTTTCTATTGGTTTAATGATTTCATAATGTCCTATATTTTATTTTCTATACATATTATATATTTTTCATTTGTATGATTCATTGCAATTTATTTTTCTTTAGTATATTATATTTTATTGTTTTATTTTTTTTTTATGTTTGAGCAATTTTTTTCAGGATAACAAAGATTTATTACAAAAAATCTAGACCAAAAAATCATACTTATAACTAAAATTTCAGTGTAGGTTAATCTAGTGTAAAATCTATATCATACTAGACAAACAATTTCATATTGTACAATCCTAATTTTTTTGTTTATCCAGTCATATAACCATTATAAATTAAGATGTTAAGGCATGGTGAAGAAGTCAATTACATTGTATGATTAGATCACATAATACAATCTATCTTTAGTCGAAACCATTCTATTTAATCTTGATCAATAAATGAACTAATATTACTATATGATCCACATTGTATGTACGATCATCTAGTGTAAATATCTTTTCCAAACTAACCCAAATTTTACTCATACACCGACCTATACTCCCAATTATTTGAGAATGTCGGGCGAGTAAACTCATTTTCCAAGCTTCTAAGAGTGAGGTACTTGATCATCAACATATGTTCGACAACACCAATAATTTCAAGATCTTGATGATACCACCAACACAAGCAACATAGAAATTATTCCATCACTGATTCAAAATCAATACCACGAGCAATTCTCCATTTTATCAATGATCTTCGTGATGACACCATAATATAATTTATGATTTCACTTACATCTTGTCATTCTAAAATACTATTTGATATTTTTGCCAACCTTGTAATCTATCTTAGAAGAACTATTGATGCATAAGTAATATTGATGTTTGTCCACATACCATTATCACTTGTCCCACTTATGATTGGCCTTCCAATATTGCATATTACAAAACTCACCTCTACCCAATCATCAACCCCTCATAAATAGCAAAGTACAAAAATGCTTGTGCTATGTGTTCTTTGGCATAAAGTTATTCTAACAGATGCCAACATAATTAACACCTCCACACTTCTATCCATTCTTACCTGCCACTGCATGACATGAATTTTATGCTATAAAAATGCTCATTTAATGCAATGAAAATCTAAATTTCATTTGCAACTCCAAGTCAAAACAATATCGCAACAGAAATAAGAAGAATATGATTGTCAGATACAAAATAAACAAGTTTATTCAAATACATCTGGTGTGCATGATTTAAAATCATTAGAACTTTACTCATTAAATAATAAGAAAGTGCGAACAAGAAATATAAAGTGACTGACATCAAGCAAAATAATTGAACATATTATGACAATCTCGTCTTACTCCAATTACATAATGAAATCTACTAAATTTTACCATCAAGATAAGCAACTTTAAGCTGAAATTGTCTCGGACGTCTATTAATAAACAGAAATTTGCAAA
>JXCR01137956.1:2878-53675 GCA_002079205.1 Phalaenopsis hybrid cultivar | reverse complement strand
TTTTTTTTTTATATGTGGATTTGCTTGCATAGCGCAATGATGCTTAAAGTAGAATGATAGTTGAAGGTTGAAACCATAGAAAAGAACAGTTGATTTTTAGTCAAATCAAAGGGAAAAATCAACAAGAGTGGCTTTAGTGATTGCAATGCATGAAGAAATGACAAAGTCATAAAAATACAGTAATATCGAAATTTAGCTCGTGCTATAAAATGGTGTCTGAGGGTTTGGAAAATTGTGTAGGATGGTTTTGGCATTGTATTAAATGAAATGAGAGCTATTGTATGATTAAGGAATAGTTGTTAAGGCAGAAAAAAAAAAAATTTAGTTCAAAAGCTATTGATATAGCTACAAAGTTGTAGCGGGTGCCTGACTACCTCTCAGATAGCATGAATATTACAACCCAACCTGTAGTGCCATCCTTGATTCTGGATTATAAATAAGAGGACAAGAGATAGGCATATGAACATTAAAAAAGAAGAGCCTTATGCGAAACATTATTATTTATTTCACGTCATATCTCTTAATTAAGTGAAATTAGCAAAAGTTAGCCAACAAAATTCCACCAAAAGTGCCCAGTTAGCCCCTTGAGATAAGTTAGATTGAGCGACTCAGGCAATCAAAATCATCTTATGAACTTGCCCTCGTATTTATTCAATTTGATTTATTGTTTCATATAAAAATTAGATTGCTTCCCAAAACATTTATGGATGCATTGACCTTTCAAGTATGATGCATAGGGTTATCATAAAAACTTATTGTTCGTGAAAAGCTGGTGTTCGACTCGTTAAATAGCTCATGTTTGAATCGTTCGTTAAGTAAGCGAGGCGAACTCAGAACAATNGCAATGATGCTTAAAGTAGAATGATAGTTGAAGGTTGAAACCATAGAAAAGAACAGCTGATTTTTAGTCAAATCAAAGGGAAAAATCAATAAGAGTGGCTTTAATGATTGCAATGCATGAAGAAATGACAAAGTCATAAAAATACAGTAATATCGAAATTGAGCTCGTGCAATAAAATGGTGTCGGAGGGTTTGGAAAATTATGTAGGATGGTTTCGGCATTGTATTAAATGAAATGAGAGCTATTGTATGATTAAGGAATAGTTGTTAAGGCAGAAAAAAAAAATAGTTCAAAAGCTAATGATATAGCTACAAAATTGTAGTGGGTGCCTGACTACCTCTCAGATAGCATGAATATTACAACCCAGCCTGTAGTGCCATCCTTGATTCTGGACTATAAATAAGAGGACAAGAGATAGGCATATGAACATTAAAAAAGAAGAGCCTTATTCGAAACATTATTATTTATTTCACATCATATCTCTTAAGTAAGTGAAATTAGCAAAAGTTAGCCAACAAAATTCCACCAAAAGTGCCCAGTTAGCCCCTTGAGATAAGTTAGATTGAGCGACTCAGGCAATCAAAATCATCTTATGAACTTGCCCTCGTATTTATTCAATTTGATTTATTGTTTCATATAAAAATTAGATTGCTTCCCAAAACATTTATTGATGCATTGACCATTCAAGTATGGTGCATAGGGTTATCAAAAAAACTTATTGCTCGTGAACAGCTGGTGTTCGACTCGTTAAATTACTCATATTTGAATTGTTCGTTAAGTAAGCGAGGCGAACTCAGAACAAATTTTTTAAGCTTGAATTATAAACGAACTGAACATGAACAACCCTTTGTTCGATCACGTTTTGCTCGTTTTAGCTCAAAATAAGAAATATATATATATATATATATATATATTTATATATAAGTTTAAATCGTCACAACGTCTGTGGTTATACGGTTCTACGCCTTTTATTGTATAGGAATGGAGCATGTTTGAATTCAACACCCAACATTTTTTCTAATTATTTTAAACAAACTAATTTTGAGCCGAACAAGAACAAAACTAAGCAAATTGAGTCGAACACAAACACACAGTTTGCGAGCGATTTCATACATTAGCTAAGTTTGAAAATAATAATTTCGAACGAGCCAAACACAAGCTAAGCCTGAGCTCACTCAAGCTCGGCTCATTTACAACCCTAGTTGTGCCTGCGGATAAGGCTTGAACTAGAGACTAGAATATGACCCATTTTGATGGCAATTATGAACCGGCAATTTGCTAAAGCCAAAATGAATACAACATTTTGGTTGTAGCAGGTGTGCTTAACTACCTCCCAATTAGCAGGAGTATTATATCCCATACAATAGTGTCATCCTTGATTCTAAACTATGAATAAGAGAACAAGAGATATGCACGAACATAATCAAAAAGGAAGGCCTTGGGTGAAACTTTATTATCTATTTTCACTCCATATCTTTGAATTAAGTGAGTTAAACGAAATTTAGCTAACAACTTTCAACCAAAAGTGTCAGGTTAGCCCCTCGACATAGATTGAGTGGCTCATGCAATCTAACTCAATCTTATGAACTTATTCTAGTATTAATCAATTTGATTTATTGTCTCGTATAAAACTTAGATCCTTCCCAAAACATTTAATGATACAAGGTCCATTAAAGTGTGGCGCCTATGGGTAAGACTTAAACTAGAGACTAGACTATGACTTGTTAATAGTGATTGTGAAAAACCTCATAGCCAAGGTCAAAAATGAATAGATCACTTCTATTAAACATGATCAAAACATATCATATCCGATGAGCTACTACTCAAGTCCTATTTGGGCATCCATCTATTTGCCTTGGCATCTAATCAAGCCTTCAATTCTGAGATTGATTTGATAAGTACTACAATCTGGTAAGTACAGGAGAGATGTCATAGTGCCAACCAGCTCAGCAAGTTGCTTGACCAACTATGATTTTTTTTCCTCAAATCGATGGAAGAATAGCAAGCCCAAATATTCAGGATCACTATCCTTAATTTGACCAACCATATGACTTGTTTTTCCACGATATCATTGTTGACGATCTCTAGCCTAGCTAACTGAAGAATCATAGTTTAGACTTTAGGTGGCAACGAGCAAACACTATCTTTATCATCAAGTGTGATGCACTGGATGCAATTGTAGTTGCGGTTGAATGACTATAGGAAAGAGATGAACATCCGATCTTAGAGTATTAGCAGCCAGTATGATCACCATCATGGTATAAATATGACAACTAAAAACATGAGATTAGCATCATTCAATTAAGGCATATAGTCTAATACAACGAATCTCAAAACTAAAGGAAAATAGATTCTCACATAAAAACAATTATGAGTAAATTTAAGCATTGCCTTTGATTTTTTCTGTACGAGTAAAGTAGAGCGCTGATTCAATTATTCTAAATGGATTTGATAATCGTTTTTTGCAACAATGGATTTTTTAAGATCCCAGCACAAAAATATATAAAGATCTCACTACTAAATACCAGGTGATCATGTGAGGAGCTATATTATATTATTGTATGCCTCCATTTCAACTAGATATCATAGGTTTAAATAAATAAGACGTGGAAACACTTTATTCAAGTAGATGTAAAAATCACACTTCTGAGAGCATTGTATTTTAAACTAATAACAGAAAATATCTTTGCTTTGCCAATAACAGAAGCAATAAAAAGATTTCAATCTGTCATCCTATATAAACATAGATTTATCTCAGGGCTACAATAATAGCATATCCAAGCAAATATCATTACATGAGCACAAACAGTTATGGCATCCCTATAATTCTGTAATATTAAGTTTCATAATTTTATAACCAGTTAATAATATACACATAGCATGAGGCAATCACAAAACGTTGAGAGAAGAAAAACTAAATAAACATAGACTATAGTTACAAATAACTTGAAATAATAAGATAAAAAAAACCTTTAGTTAAAAAGTAAAAGTACATAAGCTCTTCTTTAAAGTGCCTTGACTCAAAGTCTGCTGAATCTATGGAAGTGATTATAAACTTTCCTCACAAAGGAAATAGGATTTGAAACCTCCAATCCACCAAGATATCAGTGCTCTGAAGAATCCCATCAAAATTTAAAGGCTAGTCTAAAACATGATTATCATCTTAAATAAAATTAGAAAGGAAAATATATTAGGTGGAGCATGACCAATCCAAATTCTTGCGTGATGAGGTGAACATATCCCCGAGATAGCAAGTCCGACACAAAAGGTTAAGATTCTATTGAATGGTCAAAATTTAGTTCCAAATTCTAAGTGCAAGCTTGATCTACAATAGGAAAGGCAATAACCATCATGTTTGAAGATATAGTTTGATCATTTAGATTTTTACTTTGTGTCAGAATATTTAATTTCCTAAATTCTAGATGAGTTTTAAAATTTCAGAATAATTGTGCCCAAAAAAATTTTCAAGAAATAATGACGAAAAATACCTTGAAATTCTCTGTTCAATCAATAGTCATAAATGAGAATCCAATCGACACATCTTTTTAAAGTGGAATAGCAACGCCTTATTCAACCAAAACTATTTTAAACAAGCTGACATAATTATTTTAGCATTCACACCATAGCCACTGATACAATAAGATCTTTGTGAAAAGAGAGTCTAAAAATAACCTTGTAGTAATTGAGCCCAACAAGAAAGTAACTAATCAAGTGCAAGTCAGATATAAAATTGAAAAGAAACTCTACATTGGGACATCCCAAGTAAAAAATACTTGAAATAGAAAAAAATAGCGTAGACGTGCAAGCTTTGAAATCTCATCTTCAATTAAAAAAATGGTAATTGAAAAGTAAAATGATGTCGCTGTTAGTTGGAACTAAATCTAGCTTCAAAAAAAAAAGGGAAATAATTAGGAGAGGGCCCAACAACTTTTAAAAAGGATCGAGTGAGAGAAGTGGAAGAAACAATATTGAATGCCTAAAACTAGTAGTAGACTCGGAAAAAAGAACAACAAAAGAAAAAAGTGGCAACAATGAAAGTCGTCAAATGTTAGAGGTAATCAGAGTTAAGGGCTGAAAATCTTTATTTAAAAGTGCAACCAAGGAATTTTATCACCTATACGAACAACCTGATAGAGACTATAGAAATAAAAACACTAGAAGTATTGATTTTGATTGAAAAATGTGATTGGTCTTCATAAGTGAGAAATGGTTGCCGGATGTCCTCCATGATGTAGATGTCAAGAACAAACCATAAAGCTAGGCCCAAGACTAGGCGACAAAAGAAAACTTCCAAAGATAAAAGCAAAATAGATCAACGTCGCCTGACACAAAAAGCAGCGAAAGCAACTACACTAGGAGCACACAATGAAGGTATACACACAAATTGCAACAGTGAGCAAGAGCAAGAGTGAGAGTCAAAACCTCAAACAAGCTCTTGTAAACCTACAGTAAGAACAAGGAGCACATATAACAGAGGCACCCACCAGCATGAATGAGACGAATGCAGACAAACAAGTTATGGCTAGGTTGAGCAAGGATCGTGCATGAAATGAAAGTGGGCAAACCCAAGTGTGAGAGCAGAAGGAAAGTTGTGAACGGCCATCACCATGGGCGAGAGTGTGCATGCAAGGTTCACTTAATTTGACAAAAAAATTCATATCAAGATAGGAAAAGTGTTGTTCAAGAACTTGTCAAGCTGAACCGAAAAGCGGAGCAACACCAAATAAAAATTAAGTTAGGGTCACAATATACAAAAACACACAATTCAATAAGAATATTACAATCCTCTAAACAAGGTACCCTCATTTGCATAAACTACGTAGGACCTAGCATCATCATGGAATCACAAACTTTAGTTTAAGGTTATTGTTGAAATTCNCAACTAGATATCATAGGTTTAAATAAATAAGACGTGGAAACACTTAATTCAAGTAGATGTAAAAATCACACTTCTGAGAGCATTGTATTTTAAACTAATAGCAGAAAATATCTTTGCTTTTCCAATAACAGAAGCAATAAAAAGATTTCAACCTGTCATCCTATATAAACATAGATTTATCTCAGGGCTACAATAATAGCATATCCAAGCAAATATCATTGCATAAGCACAAACAGTTATGGCTTCCCTTTTATTCTGTAATATTAAGTTTCATAATTTTATAACCAGTTAATAATATACACAGCATGAGGCAATCACAAAACGTTGAGAGAAGAAAAACTAAATAAACATAGACTATAGTTACAAATAACTTGAAATAATAAGATAAAAAAAAAACCTTTAGTTAAAAAATAAAAGTACATAAGCTCTTCTTTAAAGTGCCTTAACTCAAAGTCTGCTGAATCTATGGGAGTGATTATAAATTTTCCTCACAAAGAAAATAGGATTTGAAGCCTCCAATCCACCAAGATATCAGTGCTCTGAAGAATCCCATCAAAATTTAAAGGCTAGTTTGAAACATGATTATCATCTTAAATAAAATTAGAAAGGAAAATATATTAGGTGGATCATGACCAATCCAAATTCTTGCGTGATGAGGTGAACATATCCCCGAGATAAGCAAGTCCGACACAAAAGGTTATAATTCTATTGAAAGGTCAAAATTTAGTTCCAAATTCTAAGTGCAAGCTTGATCTACAATAGGAAAGGCAATAACCATCATGTTTGAAGATATAGTTTGATCATTTAAATTTTCACTGTGTCAGAATATTTAATTTCCTAAATTCTAGATGAGTTTTAAAATTTCAGAATAGTTGTGCCCAAAAAATTTTTCAAGAAATAATGACGAAAAATACCTTGAAATTCTTTGTTCGATCAATGGTCATAAATGAGAATCCAATCGACACATCTTTTTAAAGTGGAATAGCAATGCCTTATTCAACCAAAGCTATTTTAAACAAGCTGACATTATTATTTTAGCATTCACACCATAGCCACTGATAAAATAAGATCTTTGTGAAAAGAGAGTCTAAAAATAACCTCGTAGTCAATGAGCCCAACAAGAAAGTAACTAATCAAGTGTAAGTCAGATATAAATTTGAAAAGAAACTCTACATTGGGACATCCCAAGTAAAAAATACTTGAAATAGAAAAAAATAGCGTAGACGTGCAAGCTTTGAAATCTCATCTTCAATTAAAAAAATGGTAATTGAAAAGTAAAATGATGTCGCTGTTAGTTGGAACTAAATCTAGCTTCCAAAAAAAGAAAGGGAAATAATTAGGAGAGGGCCCAACAACTTTAAAAAAGGAACGAGGAGTGAGAGAAGTGGAAGAAACAATATTGAATGCTCTAAAACTAGTAGTAGACACGGAAAAAAGAACAACAAAAGAAAAAAATGGCAACAATGAAAGTCAACAAATGTTAGAGGTAATCAGAGTTAAGGGCTGAAAATCTTTATTCAAAAGTGCAACCAAGGAACAAGTCAGATATAAATTTGAAAAGAAACTCTACATTGGGACATCCCAAGTAAAAAATACTTGAAATAGAAAAAAATAGCGTAGACGTGCAAGCTTTGAAATCTCATCTTCAATTAAAAAAATGGTAATTGAAAAGTAAAATGATGTCGCTGTTAGTTGGAACTAAATCTAGCTTCCAAAAAAAGAAAGAAAGGGAAATAATTAGGAGAGGGCCCAACAACTTTAAAAAAGGATCGAGGAGTGAGAGAAGTGGAAGAAACAATATTGAATGCTCTAAAACTAGTAGTAGACTCGGAAAAAAGAACAACAAAAGAAAAAAATGGCAACAATGAAAGTCATCAAATGTTAGAGGTAATCAGCGTTAAGGGCTGAAAATCTTTATTCAAAAGTGCAACCAAGGAATTTTATCACCTATACGAACAACCTGATAGAGACTATAGTGTTGTGTTGTATATGAAATTTATAATTTAAAACGATCGACGATGAAGCGAATAAAATAACACAATAAAATTCACACCAAAAGAACACACAGATTTACGTGGTTCGGCAAATTGCCTACATCCACGGAGTTGCAGAGGATTTTACTAATTGAGGAAATGTACACTGCCTGATCACGTCGACAATTACAAGGAAGAAATTTCTTATTTCCTCTCTCTATATTTGAGGGTCACAATAGAAGACAAGTGCAAAGAAAGGAAACACCGCAAGCAACAATTTCTTCCTACTATATTCACCTCAAGCAAAATCTTCTTCTTTCCCTTTTGTAAGCCTCAAGAAGAAGAAGAATCAAAGGAGAAATCTCCTTTCTGTTTCTGTTTCACGAACTAAGGAACCGAAACCTTCTTCAGCCGATTTCGCAAATCTGGAGAGACGGGGAGAGTGAAGCATCGCGAGTGAGAAGCCTTTTTTATCGTGAACAGGAAGCTTCGGGACAAAGGAGGTGGTGTTTCGCGAAATGGAGGCGGGAACGGTTCGCGTGTGCAGGAGCGTGAGGAGTCGCGACGATTCGCGAAATGAGGAGGCGGGAGCGGGATATCACGATTCGCGATCACAAGAGAGGAAGAGGAGGTCGTACCGGGTTCCACTTCTAACACATCTCCACTTGGAGACCGGTACACGGAAGACAACTGGTATCAGAGCCAATGGCTACAGACGACAACTGGTATCAGAGCCAATGGCTACAAACGAAGTGAAGATTTCAGGGATCGAGAAATTTGATGGCACAGATTTTGGTTATTGGAGATTGCAGATAGAGGACTACCTCTATGGGAAGAAACTTCATCTTCCGTTATTGGGGAAAAGATCTGAAAGATGGATGAGACTGAATGAAATTTATTGGATCGACNTATATATATATATATATATATATATATATATATATATATATATATATATATATTATAAGTCGCCGCCATCATAGACTTGCACAAACGACAACGCAATGTCAAATTTATTTTTCCTGCATTGCGACTTAGTGTAAAGAATGAAGAATCACTAAATCCTCCAAGAAAGTAATCAACTTATATCACACGTAATGCATATGCTGTAAATCACATTCAACAGCACATTATTTTTTGCCGTCATCATAGACTTCGAGAAATAACACACAATGTCAAAGCTGTGGCTTGAATGAACAAGAGATGTTCTAGTTGCATGACATTGTCATGAAAGAGGAGAGGAACATGCAACTTGTTGTTAAAGCGAGGGCTGAGGGCTGAGGGCTGAGGGTTCATGACATTGTTTATTAAGAGATTACAAATGATGATTCATACCTTCGTGGTAAATATAGATCGTGATTGTTAAGGAATTAGGGCGAAGAAAAGACAAGAATCAAGAACAAATATAGGGATTTAATTTGGTTCGGCAATTTGCCTACGTCCTCCTCAGGAGCAAGAGGAGCAGCGTCCTTTTAATNAAGAGATGTTCTAGTTGCATGACATTGTTATGAAAGAGAAGAGGAACATGCAACTTGTTGTTAAAGCGAGGGCTGAGGGCTGAGGGTTCATGACATTGTTTTTTAAGAAGTTATAAGTGATGATTTATACCTTCGTGGTATATATTGATCGTGATTGTTAAGGCATTAGGGTGAAGAGAAGACGAGAATCAAGAACAAATATAGGGATTTAATGTGGTTCGGCAACTTGCCTACATCCTCCTAGGGAGCAAGAGCAGCGGCCTTTTGATTTNAAGAGATGTTCTAGTTGCATGACATTGTTATGAAAGAGAAGAGGAACATGCAACTTGTTGTTAAAGCGAGGGTTGAGGGCTGAGGGCTGAGGGTTCATGACATTGTTTTTTAAGAAGTTATAAGTGATGATTTATACATTCGTGGTATATATAGATCGTGATTGTTAAGGCATTAGGGCGAAGAAAAGACAAGAATCAAGAACAAATATAGTGATTTAATGTGGTTCGGCAATTTGCCTATATCCTCCTAGGGAGCAAGAGCAGCGGCCTTTTGATTTCTTGACAAGGAGTACATACTATTAGGGTTACAATAATATATATATAACCTTAGAGTATAATATGTAATTACAAAATTACTCATATTCCGTACCACCCACAACCTACTTAACAAAACTGACCCAATTCGATAGTTGTTTCCGCTCTCGAGCTCCTCCACTTCATCATATGTTTCTTCTCTGGTATATGAGCCATAACTAGCTATGATATATAGAAAACAAAAGAAAGATTGGAGGAAGTTGATAGGTTTAAAAGACAAGTTGGGAATAGCTAGCAAAGCAAAGGCTTGTCATTAAAGTATAATGAATATATAGTTTAGGATAAAATTAAGAAAAAAAAGGTGAACTCATGAAGAATTAAGATATATAGCCATCAATCTCAATATTCCAACGTTCGAAAAGACTCACCAAAGATTCATGGGAAAAGGTCTAACTTATAAGGTACTTGTCTAACTTTGAAGGCTTTTATTGAATGCATTGTAGAAAGCCACAGTTTAAGCATCAAAAATCCATTTATTCGGATGACCAAATCCTTTAAAGTGCATGGCAAGACAACAATTTATGTGCATGCACTAAATTTCTGTTCACCAAGTTTCATTTGTGCACAAAAAGTTTGTGTCGGCTTTACCACCAGACAATTATAATATATACATATATCAATGTCATAAATATCTATAACCGATCGGCGGCAGGCGACGGACGGATGGGGGCAGTTTGTGGCAGCTTGCTTATAGCACTTTACATGAGTGGTGTAATTAAAATTCGTCTAAATAGATCAAATTCTAAATTCATCCAAAATGAACCACGGTCTCTTTACAATGTATTTATAATTCTTCGTACCAAACAAATAATTTTTTTTTAAATTCTTAAAAAAAAATTACATTACACCACAAATTCACTCAACCAAACAGCCCCAATGAGAACTACGCTCGCTTCAAATTTCTAACCATACCGCTATCGCAGACGAGTTCTACAATTAAACTTACTTGAATTTGTATTAATATTCCCTTTAATAATTATTAAAAAAAATATAAAACAACAATATTGAGTCACACTATCAAAGTCATTCAACTTGGTCTAACAAATGGAGTTTTCTTCTTCTCCTACTTGTCACATATCAAATCTTGTCCCTCATACGCACTCATTTCAACTTATTTATACATAGAAGAACATTGTACAAACTACAATAGCAAATATTCTAGCAGACAGAGACCTGTTCATCATTTCGACCCAAACAATCAAATATAGAAAACAACAGCTTTCAAATTCGAAGACTCATCAACACGATTAATTAATATCTGTCAATTTAAAGCCGACTCATTGTTCATCATTAGTCAAAGTTCATGAACCAAACTTTTAGCAGTTGTCAGCTATCAAGCTTTCTTCAATGATAAATCAACTTCTTGGACCAATTCAACCAACACCACCACCAACCCAATCACCTCACATCAGAGAAATATTACGTCCAGATGATAAATATGTAGATGACAACATGAATCACACCATTTGTCTGCGCATCAATTAAGACGACTATATCAATTACATTAGGTCCGGGGAAAAGTCTCAAGGGCCCACCTGACGTTGACCAATAATGCTTACCCGAAATCCTCCACTCGTANTAGTACCATATATATATATATATATATATATATATATATATATATATATATATATATATATATATATATATATATATATTATATAAGTATGTTTTCTATTTTGTTAACTATATTTTTTAATATTGTATCATTTAAATCATGTTAAAGGAATTTTAAAATTTATTATGATATCCAATTCATGCCCGGTTAAATTATTGAGTTATAAACACGTTATACCTGCAGTTCAATTGATCTAATTTTCCTAATATAATTGAAGTTACAATCGTAAGGGATATTTGTGGTATGTTGCCTATTATAGGAAGTTTGTAACATACTTTATCATTGCTACGAGCCTTTGGACAAAAATCCTACAATGTGTCCATTAGTCTGTAACTACTCAACACAGAGTTGAGGGATGAATTGNAGAGTATTGGCAGACACTGAATTCTGAAACTCAGTTGTGAGTTTGAAGATGATCTCCATCAAAGTTCCAGTCTTGTTGTTCATAGCATGCTTTCTTCATTCCATTTTCTTGCATCCATGCCATTGTTTGGGTTTGCTGCATACTCATCAGTTAACAGAAGCTTATGCAAATGATGGTGAGTTCGTATGATTGTCTACACACACACATATATTAAAGGAAATCGTTGTTTGGCAGAAGTCCAAATACCGATTTCCCATATGTCGTGGCTCATGATGAGAGCCCGCGTCATGTGCCTAAATATTCGAGAATCAGCTCCACTAGGAATCGAACCCGTGACCTGAGGAGACTTACAGTGAACCCCGTCAACCAATAGGCTATAACTTACACTACTTTTTTATTATAATTTTGTCATTGATAATTAACTTAGTTTTATTTTTTTCTTATGTTATTATTGCATGCAGCAAAAGCGATAGACCAAGGAGTTGCTTATGTGCTTATGCTGATAGCGCTTATACTGACGTATCTTATTCACTGAGGAATGATTCTTGACATATAAGAGTTCAGTTGTCAATCCTGCACTTCTTTTATTATCTATGATTTATAAATGCATGCTAAATAAGCTGCAATTTGTACTAGTAATTCTGTGAAACTATGAGACAGAATAAGCTGATATCTCTTTTGTAAAGTTCAAGAGTTCTGTTTATGGATCTATTTTCTTGTTATATCACATAATTAGGTACAAGTTTATGAATTTTAACTTTAAGCAGGGTTCCACTCTCCCATAGCTTTCTATACATTCATAGTACTGCATGTATCATAATACTTACAACCCCAATATCTGATAAAATTACAAGATGCACCTTACACTTACATCAACTCAAGGTTTAAGAAATTAGAGCAAACCAGCCAGTCAAATTGGTTTGACAATGAACCAAGTATGCTTTCTGTTTGATCAGTCTTAAGAATCATTTTTCCATCATTGGAATGAGAACTGATCAAAATCACTCAACTATTTCAAGCATAACAATTTTAATCAGCTCTAATTCTCAATTCTAGGAATTAAATTTAAATCTTTAAATTATATTAGGTGAAATTTAATTATAGCAAAATGCTCCAATTTATAGCTTAATCAAGCTATAATACATAGCATGCTTACTACCAAGATGAGTTGCTAGCTTATATTGTAAGGTTCTAGTATTTGTATATAAGAAGTGCAATACTAATGTAGGAATGATAAAAACAATATGTATGTTAAAAAAATCTAATTATTTTTGTAATGCTTTGAATATGAAGAATTTTTTTTTTGTAGGATTTGGGGTTTGAAATTATTAAATGGTTTGAGAGATGTGAGAATATAATAAAATTATGTTTAATTTTCAAAATTGTTTAGTAAGATAAACATTATAAGCTTATTTGTATGCCGACATATTATCTTCAACCTTTGAAACGTTTGTTGCGATATCTCCAAGGCACAATCACCTCTGATTTAGTAATTATTAGGGTTGTAAATGAACCAATGCACTTGATAAACAACTTGAACTCGGCTTGATTAAGACTCGATCATGTTTTTTCAAATAAGTAAATAAACAAGCTTGAATAATTTTTAAGGGCTTGAATCTTAAATGAACTAAATATGAACATAGTCATACTTGTTCATTTATGTTCATGATTAAACTCATTTGTTGTTCAACAAGTAACTTGTTAAATGCACTATATTAAGCTCGATGATAGCTCATATCATAAATGATATATTATTTAAATAAAATTTAATTAACTAGAATTTATTTAATTATATATTTAATAGTAATAGATTATTTTACTAATAATATTTTTAGATTAATTACTAATTATATATTTATTTTATTAAATTTAAGTTGTTATATAAGAAATTACATAAGATTTATGTGTTATGTATGAAATGTCCCTTAAAATTAACTTGAGACCCCATAAACCACAATTTTTTTTGGCGTGCAAGCAATGATTAGATTACAGCGAGCAAGAATCTTTAAAATTCTAGTCTCTATTATATTTCCCCTCTCCACTCTGCTTCTAAGTCCTAGCTAATTAACTCATATATTCCTCATTCTTCCTCGCACCCCATTTCATGCACTTCAACTTCTTTAAATCNATATATTTATTTTATTAAATTTAAGTTGTTATATAAGAAATTACATAAGATTTATGTGTTATGTATGAAATGCCCCATAAAATTAACTTGAGACCCCATAAACCACACTTTTTTTTGGCGTGCAAGCAACGAAGGCAATGATTAGATTACGACGAGCAAGGATCTTTAAAACTCTAGTCTCTAGTATATTTCTCCTCTCCACTCTGCTTCTAAGTCCTAGCTAATTAACTCACATATTCCTCATTCTTCCTCGCACCCCATTTCACGCACTTCAACTTCTTTAAATCCTATAAATCCTTCCTCAAATTTCATTTACCATATCCGAGATTTAAGAAAAAAATGAGGAGAAATGGGATTTAAGATCCTCTATAGTTTAAAGTTGTCATTTTTGTTGTTTAGACAATATCCATAATTTAAGGCAAAATGGAGGAGAAACGGGATTTATGATCTCTTAGGGCTTTATTTTGTCATTTTTGTTTATTGGTAGGATTTTAGTTAAATTATTTATTATTTTTTATATGAAAATCTAGATACTCATTTGAATTTTTAGCTCTATTGAATATTCGTTCACTTGTCATAAACAAAACAAGTTCAAACATTGAAAATGTAAACAAGTCGAACTTAAACGATATATGAAAGCACTACACATGCTCAAGTTGAACATGAACATCTTATAATTAAACCAAGCCAAGTTCGAACAATGATATACTCGACTCGGCTCGACTCGATTACAGCCCTAGTAATCACTCCGATCAACTTGACTAGCACGACATACTAAGATTCTGACTGGGCACTTGATGTTGATAATTGAAGGTTCATTATTGGATTCTAATTCTTTAGTAACTCACAAATAGCTTGGGCTATAATGAAAAAACATATGGTGGCCTAATCTTCCATTGAAACTAATTATCGAGATCTCACGGCAACCACTTCTGATGTCATCTAGCTACATAAACTTCTACAAGATTTTGGCATTCAACGGCCTCACCCAACTAAAATATATTACGACCAACTTTCTTCTAGGAAAATAGAAAATAATTTGGTCTTTCACGTTAGAACAAGGCATTTTATAATTGAATATCACTTCATCAGAGACCACAATATCAACCCATGAAACTTTCAAATATATCATGTTAATACTGTTGATCAACCTGTAGATATTCTAACAAAATCATCAACCAAACTATAGTTTAACCAACTATGCTCCAGGCTGATAGTTCTCTCTAGACCCCTCAGCTTTTGAGAGACTAATAACACCAATACTATGGATGTAATATAAATAATTGTCAAATTACCTCTTCTATCACTGATTTTCTCCGTCTTAATATATAATAATTGTCAAATTACCTCTTCAATAATTGTCATATTTCATTTTTTATTGAGTAGAACCATACATTAGTTGTTTGTTGTGTATATTAACTATTTTTTAGAGTATTTTAGAAGTCTTTTTTCTTCACTGTAACCACAGTTTCTCCATTTTCTTATTGAGTACAACCCTGTTCTGCTCCACATTCAAGCACCAGACTCACTTTATGAAATTAAAATGTAGCCCATAAGTTCTAATTTTGTATTTTAGAACATTTTTTAGTTCTCATTATATGTGTTTAGTGATTTCACATAATATTTCCTTCACTACATCATAGCTACAGTTCATATGTTTCTTGACTACATTCATGTTGTAGCCTATATTTTATTTTGAGATTTAAAATTTTGAGCATATTTAATAGCCCATAGATGTTGTTTATTTAATTAAAGCCAATTTTCTTTTATATTAATTGCTTTTCAGTGCAACCACTGCTTCTCCACTTTTGTTGTGCTCCATATTTTGTCTTGGGATTAACTTTTTGAACATATTTAATAGCCCATAGTTACTTTTTTATTAGTTAAAACAATATGTTTTTTATATTAATTGCTTTTTTAGTATATTTTGGAAGCATTTTCTTCATTGACACCACTCCTTTTTTCATTTTTTTGAGTACAACCTAGTTCTTATTTACATTTTGGCACTTAACTTACTCTATGAACATATAATACATCTTTAACATTCTAGTTTAATATCTTTGAACCTATTTGATCTTTATTATAAATTGTTTGGTTATTTTACATACTATTTCATTCGTTACACTATGATTGTACTTCATATTTTCCTTAAATACAACCATTTTATAGTCCACATTTTATCTTGGAATTAAATTTTTGAACTTATTTAATAGCCCATAGTTGATGCTTTATTTAATTATTTTTAGCATATTTCATACAATTTTTTTTTCAGTATAATCAATGATTTTTCATTTGTTTTCCTGATTACAACCTTATTATACTCCATAGTTTATCTTGGGATTAAATTTTGTAATTTATTTAATAGCCCATAGTTGTTGTTTTATTGGTTAAAACATAAGTTTTTTATTTTAATTATTTTTTGGTGTATGTTGAAAACATTTTTCTTCAGTTCAACTACTGCTTTTTCATTTTTTTTTGGAGTTCTACCGAATTCTACTTTACATTTAGGCACGGAACTAACTCTATGGCCACATTATGTAGCACTGACATCATAATTTGATATTTTAGAACCTATTTAGATTTCATTATATATTTTTTAGTGATTTTACATACTATTTCCTTCACTACAACATATAACTACTTCACATTGTCCTTGAGTATAACCATGTTGTAGTCCACATTGACTTATGATTAAATTTTTGAGCATTTAAATAGCCCATAGTTGTTACTTTATTATTTAAAACCATAATAACCCTATAGGATCAACCAATCAAATTAAACCTCTTTACTCAAACTTTTAATTCATAATGAGCGTAATTTCTTTACAGATCATTAAAGAAACATGCATGAGCTAAAATGGAGTAGCTTACCACAAGACATCTTAAAATTTAAGCAAAATAAATAAAATGAAACAAAACTTTGCTTAAATCCAATTAAATCAACGCGAGCTTAGGTTGATAGGCTCACATTAACCCAATGACTCAACTTGGCCATTATGAATTAAATCAACTTAAATAGTTCAAAGTAAAATCAAGATTTATGGGCAAAATTATATGGTGTCTCAACTAAATTCAAATTTGTGAGGATTAGCTTTGATCTATTTCAATTTCATTTCGGGCTTATTGATACACCTAAAATATATAGTGTTTTATACACATTTTTATACATATTTCTTGAGATATCGCACTTTAATGAAAGATATTTTTGTATTTTTCTTTCAGGTACAATCAAAAGGATAAAAAATAGTCAAACTTGGAGCAAAAATGAAGAAATTTGCAAAAATGAACTGAGACGACTAAGCGTCAGAAGTAATTATTTGATGATTCATTGAATTTAGATGAATTTTTGAAGAAGTGTTTGAAGAAACACTTGATAAAAATGTAGAAAATATCTCATGGACACGAAAATCATTCAATTGGCTTTTGAGGAGGAAACTTCTAGAAGATTCATTGAATGGAGACATATTTTTTAAGAGAAACTAAGACACCTTTTGAATTTTTATTAAAGAAGACACGGAGACGGCCACTTTTTTTTTACAACCATCAGATTTTACAACCATCATTCATCCAAGTAACTACCGCCACCGACCACTTTCTTTTTATTTTGAGTGTTAGTTTATATTGTGAGTGAAGGAATAAAATTCAAAGGAACTTCAAGACATTTGGTGTAGATGATTTGAGATATGTTTTTATCTTTATGATTGCACTTGATTTTAATCTAGATTTTTTTTTGCATGATTTCTACATTCAAACTCAAGTGTGGTTGTGCTTTCTCCATGAATTATGAGTAGTTTTATTTATCTTTTTCCTTAAATTTATAAGTGATTAAGTGTTTAAAGGATGTTGTCTGAAGTATTGGACTTCAATGTTAGAAGAAGTTATGATAATTTGAAACCTTGCACTTCATTTACCTCTTGATTTGACCAATTAAGATGTTAATATCTGTTGTGAGAACATGTAAGATCTGAGATAACATTGTCTCAGTCAACAAACGGTTAGAATCACATATTGATTACATAAATGAGAAAGTAGTTCATGGGATTGAGTACAAATAAATAAGGAAATAAACTTTTCAAGGGTATAGAATTAGAGAACTTAAGAGTGACAGGCTAAAGCCCCCAATTTGATTTATAATTTTTGGTTTTGATAAGAGATGTTAGCCCTCATGTGGAGGGAGAAGATGAAACTCTAGAGTGAGAAACGGTATCTTCCCTTCCTAACCGGTCTTCAAGACTATTCAAATTATAGATTAATCAATATTATTTATAGCATCTCCAGTAAGGGTAAAGAATTTGGCACAACACATTTAGCATACTTCCAAAAAAAATTTTATACTTATTACTGATTCATGATATAAAAAGAAGATATTTTATTTATATAGCCTTAATCTTGCAACTAGTTAGTTAAATTAATTAGTTGTTTACTTTATTTACATAAAAAAAAAATTACAAAAAGAATCAAATTTTCATTCCTATTATAACATCTTAAGTTTAAGTAAGAATATTTTACGAAATAAAATTTTGTAATCTAAACTTTCTAGTTTTCTAAAGTGCATATTGTTATTCTCTCTTTGGGTTTGATATTTAAGGTTTAATCAGAAAGTTCTATATTACTTGATAACAATACATATACTTGCACAATACCCCATATTTAAATATTATAATTATATTCTTATTTGTTTCATAGTGAAAAACTGACCTAGCTTTTGCTTTGGCTCAAGTTTTTTACTTTGTTGCAAATTAAGAATAATTATTAAGAAAATTAAATATATAATCGCATACATCACATCTTACATCTTTACTGAAGAATCAGGATCATTTATTCAAGTAAATATATTTTAAAATCTAAGATTCAAACTCATTTCAACTAGAAAAAAAAAATTAACTTAACCCAAAATCCTTCAATGATCTTTAACAATTTTTTTTCATAGCAAACCAAACGTCGCATAAACCCAACTTCAAACCCAAACCAACCAAACCAACTTATGATTCATTTGAACTTAAATATACCCAACTTTCAATTAACTCATCAAAGGTTTAACCAATTATTTAAAAATTTTATAATTAATGATCCTTTGAGCAAGCCCAATTATCCTTGAACTTGGTCAAATCAAATAAATCTAAACCTACAAACCTAAATACACTCTAAACGCCAACTCAACCTATCAAATGAGAAATCTCATTATTTTCAAACTTTCTAAAGTAATTAAACATTTTCAGCCCAACCCAAGTATTGAAATGATGTTAGAAAAATTTAGAAGCCAATATGGCAAGGAATTTGGTTTATCCTTATAATCAACCTAGTAGTATATTTTCCCTAAAAAAAAAACACTTCAAAATATTTATCAAAACCCCATTAACTAGTTCCTCAACTTCTAAAACCACCTAAACCCTCTAATTACAACCACTGTTATTACCTTTGTTGAATATACTACCCAATCCATCATAAAGAGTATCCACACCATAGGTACTCCAAGAACTAACAATAATTTTTTTTATGCACTTCTAATTTTCCCCAAGCTATCTAACTTGTTATACATACCTACATTCAAATATAAACGGATCCATGGATGGAGTTAAATTCCTTAATTCAAAGTTCTAAATGAACTTGACTACGAATGAGGAATGCTTGGTTCACCTATAAAAACTTAATGTTGTCATTTAATCCTTTTAAATCCATCCCAAATCATTTAAAAGACTTAGAGCCTAGTTTAGTAAGAAACATAATGATTCAACAATAAAAAAGATTAAGTAGGAATACATCAAGAATTGGTCCCAATTTAGTCTAAAATTTCAAAGCAGTTACCATCCCTCTTAAGGTCACCCTAATCCAGTTGGAAACTCTAGATTAGTCCACTCCCAATTTCACTAACCATTTACCAGCTATACTTGGTGAAACCAAATCCTTACCTCATAACCCAATAACTTTAGGTTGGACTCTTTTTGTCTAAAACCCTCACAAGCCTTTAGTCAATAAATTATAATTAAAAAATAACATTAAAATCCAGTTTAATAAATTATTTAGTCAAATCATCTCAGATTTTAATAAAAAATTTCTTAAAGTTTCTTTAGGTCGTCATTGATCTTCTGTAATTTTTAAGAATAGTTCTAAATAATTTTAAAAAAATTTAAAATTACAAATGTAAAATTTCTTTAAATTTATTAATAGAATAATGAAAATAATACAATTATCTAAAATAAATTAAAATCCTAATAAAATAATAATAATAAACTTCACAAATATTTTCAATGTAAATAATGATTTTGGTACATGAATTCAACCAACTTTGAATTATTTTCCACAATTATTCAAATGCACTTTTTTTTCGAATTAAGTAGTTCAATAAATAACTTATCAACTATAATAATTCAGAATAAATATAATTTAATCAAAACATTAACTAAAATTTAACCACAAACCCCCATAAACAAATAAAATATAAAAAACTTGAATTAAACCAACTAATTAATAAAATATTTATATAATTTGATTTAAATAAATCAAAGAACAAATAAAACATCATATACTTTAACCTCCAAATAACATCATATTTTAGAAGTTTTAAAATAATATTTTAAAATTCTTTATATATTTTACTTAAATTTAAAAATCATTTAAATTTTTAATAATTTTTAAGGAAAATAACAATAAATAATTATTAAGAAATAATAATTTAAAATAATAAAATAAAATTCTTAAAAAAATATAAAAAAATTTATTCTTAACGTTATTCCTAACTTCAAAATCAAAATTCATAACACACTAAGATCATTTGAACCAGAGATAAAATAAATTATAAATTAAAATTTATAGAACAACCTATTATAAATAGAAAAAAAAACAAGAAAGAAATACTAAACCCCAAATACATAAAACTCATTTTTATATGATCATAGATGTTATGAAATATCATTTCATTTTTTAGAGTGATTTGAGTGTTCCTAAAGCCTAAAGTGCCCAAAATGAAGAGTTTGTCTCGAGGTTGACCTTATATCACTANAACTCATTTTTATATGATCATAGATGTTATGAAATATCATTTCATTTTTTAGAGTGATTTGAGTGTTCCTAATGCCTAAAGTGCCCAAAATGAAGAGTTTGTCTCGAGGTTGACCTTATATCACTCTTTAACTTATCAAAATTATAATAACAAAACCTAAAAGTTACTATTCACTTGAACATAAACCAACCATGGTACAACTTAAACTCCAAATGAAATTGAAACTCAAGCACTTAAACCTAATTCACACTCTCCACAAAGGCAAGCACACATAGTAGCTTTGTATGTTAGAGTGCCAACCCTGAATTCTTAAATATGATTTTTTGTTATAACTTTATCTTTTATTGTGTTTTACCATGCTTTGTAGATTTTTATTATGATATATTTTGTGATGTATGTGACTTGATAAAATTACTTGGGTTGTAGTTTTTACATTAAATTTTTCTTACATGTGTCATTGTAAAGCCTATATAACATAATTAATAAAGGTTTACTTTCATTCTTTTGAGTCAACACTTAGAATATAGCTAAGTCTTGAGTCTTATTAAGGTTTGTGGGCATCAAAATATAATCACAAACCTAAATAAAGAAAGATGAAAATATGTTTGTGAATGTAAAGTAGAATGGAAAATATGGAGGCTAGAAATGCACACAATGATGATTTGACAAGACAAAAGTTTGAATATGATATTGCTTATGATGATGCGATGATCAAATACATGAGGTGACCACTCAGTTCAGTTTCCTACTCGTCCTATTTTTACCTTGTATCAGCAATAAAATTTGGATGTGCAAGAAGAAGAAGATGATGATTGGTGATGTTTTAGTTTGATTTTTGTTTAGTTTATGTTTCATTGTACTTTATTGTTGTGACTGTTTGTTTTTAGAGTGCGACACTTTATTTTAAATATTATGTTGTATTGTGAACAATAGATTTGTGAAACTGTTTTTACATTGGAAGTTATTTTAGTGATGTTGTTAGTTTTTGAATGTAGTTGTAGTTAATTCTTCCTCAGCAAATTTTTATATGTATTATATGTTATTTAATTTTTAAGTCTGGTAACTTTTCATATTAGCACCTGCAATATTTCAGAGTTAAGTTTTAATATCTGAACCTTCAACAGGTAAGTCTTTCCTAATGTATTAAATATTTTCTTTCACCCTTTATTTTTTCAGTTTTTCATGCTAAATCTTTTAAAAATATAAGTTTCGGAGGGAAAGAAAAATTCTTTTTTAAAGAAAAGAAACTGAATTTTATTTATCATCAATTAACTATATTTTCAAAATATTTTAAAATTTAACATGAACTTTCANACACATGAATAACACGCAATAACACATGAATAACACACAATAACACATGAATAACACGGGAGGGAATATTCCGCGTGTTACTGCGCTGTTTTTTTTTCTGCTTCGCGCGGGATACGTGGCATGATTTTATTGGGTACGCACCTTCCTCTACGATGCGTAGTACTGATGTAATATTTTTTCGTGCCCATTAGTTTGTAACTACTCAACACAGAGTTGAGGGATGAATTGGCAAACCCCTTTTTTTTCAATACCAATTTTCAAGGGCGAAACCAGCCTCTTTTTTTCAAAATTACTATTTCATCAGAGAAAAAAGATGAAATTGCTCTTTCATATAAGTAAAAATCTAAATTTAAAAGTGGGTGGGGGGAGTTTAGGTTAGTCCATCCCTGCTAATTTCCCTGCACATAGATATCACTGCTAATTTCCCTGCATCAGACATAGATATCACTGGTTTTTTAAGCACCACCGGTCAACCCATGGCTTTTCATAGTAGGAAACTAGAAACAAAGACTCAAAAGGCATCAACATATCACCGAGAAACGTCAGCAAATATGGAGGATATGGCAAAATGGTGTCATAACTTAAATAGTCTAGGCTTACAATCAAGATACAATTAAAAAAAGTTTGGGAACTATATACTGGCACGGGTTGTCCATACCCCAAAGCAACAAAGGTTCATAGTTAAATTACCTGGGTATGCTCTATCCATGAATTCAAACCAGGAACCACAAAAAGGTGGGAGTGGTGTCTCTTGCATCGCTTAGAAACTCCTACCAGACAAGTCAGAAAAACTCCACCCATTAACTCATTTTTTATTTTATTTTTTCTTTGCTGGACATTGACAAGTTCTTCCATACTCAAGAGACTTGCAAGCTAACATTGAGTTAGAAGATGATAACATTTATAACTATGCATTTAACGATAGCCTTAACAATTTGAATGTTCAAACTATTATTGCTCATGCATCCCAATCAAAACAATTCATGCTCGAACTTCATTGTACTTGCTTATTAGGCAATCACAATTGGTTCTACAAAACAAAATTGCATCCAACTTGCCCAACAATGAGAAAGAGATTGTCAGCAACTACCCAGGTTTGCCATACCGTGAATTATGAACCACTTGCCCTGACTAGTTCATTGCAGCTGTTATTGATTTTTATTGCAGTTGGTACCTGAACAGACTTCCATAGCCAAGTGGCAAGTTTTCAGCTTTGTCAATTGCCTGACGAAGTGCACATATTTATTTGCTTCAAGATTTCAATTGCGCATTCATAAAAAAACATAGAAATAGAGTTTCTCATGAGAAAATTATAAAGATATATTTATTCATTGAACTAGGAGCTTTACCTCACGTTATAGCAGAACCCATCTAACGGAAGAAAATATTACATAGGGAGTCTGGATGTACGGGAAGCAGAAGCAGAAGCATAAGGCAGAAAAAGGTGTGTTCTTCTTGAGGCTCTCTCTCTTAGTTGTTTCTGCGTGCTTGGCAGAAGGAAGTAGAAGATATTGGAAGAAGAATGTTGCTCTCCTTAATTTCTTCTTGGTGGATTGTGGCATAAGAGAAATAGTTTTTTTTCTCTTATATGTTTTTCTTCTTCTTCGGTATCTTTCGATGTAGAGAGAAGAGTGAAGGATAGAGAGAAAGAGTTTGTTCTTGTAATTAAAGATGATCCACTGGTGTAATTTCCTCAATTAGTAAAATCCTCTGCAACTCCGTGGGTGTAAGCAATTTGCCGAACCACGTAAATCTGTGTGTTCTTTTGGTGTGAATTTTCTCATTCTATTTTTCACTTTGTCGTTGATCGTTTTATATTTAAATTTCAAATATATCACAACATGTAACACTACGTGCGGACTTCAATCCAAATTTAACAAGTGGACGTAACATATTTTATAATTAAACTCATTAATAATGGAAATGTCTGACCCGGCCTGACATGGCCTTATATGGTGTGGTGTATCAAGCATTTCAAAATGCTTATTGCACATTTCAAAATATGTTGTTAGGGTTTCGAATTTTAAGGGTAGCCTTTCTTTATGAAAAAGTATTACCTCTTGACATTGATTCCATTTTTAAGGTTTGGGTGTTGTTCTTTTATTACCATCATCGACATTCTCCTATACAAACCATAATTATATATTTCATTTTTTTATTGAGTAGAACCATACATTAGTTGTTTGTTGTGTATATTAACTATTTTTTAGAGTATTTTGGAAGTCTTTTTTCTTCACTGTAACCACATTTTCTCCATTTTCTTATTGAGTACAACCTTGTTCTGCTCCACATTTAAGCACCAGACTCACTTTATGAAATTAAAATGTAGCCCATAAGTTCTAATTTTGTATTTTGGAACATTTTTTAGTTCTCATTATATGTGTTTAGTGATTTCACATAATATTTCCTTCACTACATCATATCTACAGTTCATATGTTTCTTGAGTACATTCATGTTGTAGCCTATATTTTATTTTGAGATTAAAATTTTGAGCATATTTAACAGCCCATAGATGTTGTTTATTTAGTTAAAGCCAATTTTCTTTTATATTAATTTCTTTTTAGTGTATTTTTAAAACATTTTTTTTTCAGTGCAACCACTGCTTCTCCACTTTTGTTGTGCTCCATATTTTGTCTTGGGATTAACTTTTTGAACATATTTAAAAGCTCATAGTTACTTTTTATTGGTTAAAACAATATGTTTTTTATATTAATTGCTTTTTAGTATATTTTGGAAGCATTTTCTTCATTGACACCACTCCTTTTTTTCATTTTTTTGAGTACAACCTAGTTCCTATTTACATTTTGGCACTTAACTTACTCTATGAACATATAATACATCTCTAACATTCTAGTTTAATATCTTTTATCCTATTTGATCTTTATTATAAATTGTTTGGCTATTTTACATATTATTTCATTCGTTACACTATGATTGTACTTCATATTTTCCTTAAAACCAAGTTGTTGTTCTAGTTAGAAAATCATGTAAGATTAAAAAAGTATGAAAAATAAGAACAATAAAAATTTATAAAAAAATATAAAAATAAAAAAAATTTAAAGAATAAGAAAATTGTAACTTTAATTTCAATAGATTCAAATTCAAAGTACTATTTCATAAGAAAAATTGTTAATTTAATTTGAATAAATTATAATTAAAAAAATAACATTAAAATCCAGTTTAATAAATTATATAGTTAAATCATCTCAGATTTTAATAAAAATTTTCTTAAAGTTTCTTTTGATCATCAGATCTTCTGTAATTTATAAGAATAGTTCTAAATAATTTAAAAAAGAATTAAAATTTCAAATGTAAAATTTCTTTAAATTTAATAATAGAATAATGAAAATAATACAATTATCTAAAATAAATTAAAATCCTAATAAAATAATAATAATAAACTTCACAAATATTTTCAATGTAAATAATGATTTTGGTACATGAATTCAACCAACTTTGAATTATTTTCCACAATTATTCAAATGCACTTTTTTTTTTGAATTAAGTAGTTCAATAAAAAACTTATCAGCTATAATAATTCAGAATAAATATAATTTAATCAAAACATTAACTAAAATTTAACCACAAACCCCCATAAACAAATAAAATATAAAAAACTTGAATTAAAACCAACTAAATAGTAAAATATTTATAGAATTTGATTTAAATAAATCAAAGAACAAATAAAACATCATATTTGTTAACCTCCAAATAACATCATGTTTTAGAACTTTTAGAACCAATATGATTTAACATCCAAATAACATCATATTTTAGAAGTTTTAAAATAATATTTTAAAATTCTTTATATATTTTGCTTAAATTTAAAAATCATTTGAATTTTTAATAATTTTTAAAGAAAATAACAATAAATAATTATTAAGAAATAATAATTTAAAATAATAAAATAAAATTCTAAAAAAATATTAAAAAAAGTTATTCTTAACATTATTCCTAACTTCAAAATTAAAATTCATAACACACTAAGATCATTTGAACCAGAGATAAAATAAATTATAAATTAAAATTTATAGAACAACCTATTATAAATAGAAAAAAAAACAAGAAAGAAATACTAAACCCCAAATACATAAAACTCATTTTTATATGATCATAGATGTTATGAAATATCATTTCATTTTTTAGAGTGATTTGAGTGTTCCTAAAGCCTAAAGTGCCCAAAATGAAGAGTTTGTCTCGAGGTTGACCTTATATCACTATTTAACTTATCAAAATTATAATAACAAAACCTAAAAGTTACTATTCACTTGAACATAAACCAACCATGGTACAACTTAAACTCCAAATGAAATTGAAACTCAAGCACTTAAACCTAATTCACACTCTCCACAAAGGCAAGCACACATACTAGCTTTGTATGTTAGAGTGCCAACCTTGAATTCTTAAATATGATTTTTTGTTATAACTTTATCTTTTATTGTGTTTTACCATGCTTTGTAGATTTTTATTATGATATATTTTGTGATGTCTGTGACTTGATAAAATTACTTGGGATGTAGTTCTTACATTAAATTTTCTTACATGTGTCATTGTAAAGCCTATATGACATAATTAATAAAGGTTTACTTTCATTCTTTTGAGTCAACACTGAGAATATAGCTAAGTCTTGAGTCTTATTAAGGTTTGTGGGCATCAAAATATAATCACGAACCTAAATAAAGAAAGATGAAAATATGTTTGTGAATGTAAAGTAGAATGGAAAATATGGAGGCTAGAAATGCACACAATGATGATTTGACAAGACAAAAGTTTGAATATGATATTGCTTATGATGATGCGATGATCAAATACATGAGGTGACCACTCAGTTCAGTTTCCTACTCGCCCTGTTTTTACCCTGTATCAGCAACAAAATTTGGATGTGCAAGAAGAAGAAGATGATGATTGGTGATGTTTTAGTTTGATTTTTGTTTAGTTTATGTTTGATTGTACTTTATTGTTGTGACTGTTTGTTTTTAGAGTGCGACACTTCATTTTAAATATTATGTTGTATTGTGAACAATATATTTGTGAAACTGTTTTTACATAGGAAGTTATTTTAGTGCTGTTGTTAGTTTTTAGTACTTTGTTGAATATATTTGTAGTTAACTCTTCCTCAGCAAATTTTTATATGTATTATATGTTATTTAATTTTTAAGTCTTGTAACTTTTCATATTAGCACTTGTAATATTTCAGAGTTAAGTTTTAATATCTGAACCTTCAACAGGTAAGTCTTTCCTCTATGTATTAAATGTTTTCTTTCACCCTTTATTTTTCCAGTTTTTCATGCTAAATCTTTTAAAAATTTAAGTTTCGGAGGGAAAGAAAAATTCCCTTTTAAAGAAAAGAAACTTAATTTTTTTTGCATCAATTAACTATATTTTCAAAATATTTTAAAATTTAACATGACCTTTCGTATTAGAGGGTAACATTAGATAATTATATTTAAGTTTCTAAATATATAGTAAACTTAAGTGAAAATTTTCAATAATAAAGGTTAATTTTAAAGATTAAGAACCTGNGGGTAACATTAGATAATTATATTTAAGTTTCTAAATATATAGTAAACTTAAGTGAAAATTTTCAATAATAAATGTTAATTTTAAAGATTAAGAAAACTAGTATGATAGAATAAGACTGTGTTTCCATTGTAAGTAAAGGAATTTGTATTTTTGAACTATTAAAAATCTTAGAGATTCGTGTAAAAAGAAATGGAATAAAACTTTATGAAAAATCTTTAAAGCTAATATAAATTTATAAAGTGAAGTAATGTGAAAAGTTTTTTAACTTTAAGAAGATGATAGTGAAGCTCAAAATTATTAAAGATTATCCAGATATAGTAATCCTCGCATAAAAAAAAGAAAGAAAAGAAAACAAAAAAGATTGAAAATGATCTTGAAAAGAAAAGAAAATAAAAAGATGTGAGGAAATACATAATTAAAAATTGGTTTCACTTGAATCAACTTAAAAAAGAAGGCTTTGCTACTTTTTTTAAACTTATATTTCAATATTAGCATATTTACTAATCNTTTTAACTTTAAGAAGAGGATAGTGAAGTTCAAAATCATTAAAGGCTATCCAGATATTGTAATCCTCACATAAAAAAAAAGAAAGAAAAGAAAACAAAAAAGATTGAAAATGATCTTGAAAAGAAAAGAAAAGAAAAAAATGTGAGGAAATGCATAATTAAAAATTAGTTTCACTTGAATCAACTTAAAGAAGAAGGCTTTGCTAAATTTTTTAAACTTATATTTCAATATTAGCATATTTACTAATAAAGTTTCATGAATTTCTTTTTCATATGGATATTGTAAGTGGCTTTAATATGAATAATTTACAATTTTCCTTGAAAAGAATAGAGATGAAAAAATCTTAGACTTGACTGCTAGATATTCTTACACCTTTAGTATTAACTGGAGTTATTTTACTTTTTTTTTTAAGTTATACTATTGTATTTAGTGGATTAAAATATGANGTAAGTGGCTTTAATATGAATAATTTACAATTTTTCTTGAAAAGAATAGAGAATAAAAAATCTTAGACTTGATTCCTAGATATTCTTATACCTTTAGTATTAACTGGAGTTATTTTACATTTTTTTAAGTTATACTATTGTATTTAGTGGACTAAAATATGAAAATCTAGAAGTTAAAATCTTTGTCATGAGTCACATTTTTATGTAGTAAAGGAGTTACTTGATAACAAGTAACATTTAAGTTTTGGGGATTTTGATACACCAAAAATAAATGCATTTTTAGACCCATATTTTATACTCATTTTTAGTGATATTGCACTTTAAAGGAATGTGTTTTCCATGTCTTATTGCAGGTTATTGATTTTTCGTACTTGGAGCAAAAAAGAAACAAAAAGGATGAAATTTAGAGTCAAAATAGAGTTTTTGAAGAATTGTCAAGCGCCGACAGCCAGATTGGGCTCCTACGGTGCCATTTGACAGAGAGCGCGGTCTAATTAAATGGCCACTGGCGCCGATGGAGCCAGAATGGGCGTCGACGACGCCAGTGTCGATGCAGGCCCCATTTCTAGAAAATTCAACGAATTTAGACGTTTTTTCAAGAGATTTTGGATGCACCTATTGGAAAACCAACCTTATGCTCTATTTAGAGCCAAAATTATCAGAAAAGAGTCCCTTTCGCACCCCTTCATACCTTTCAACCACTTTTTACTCTCTTCCACACTATTTCACATTCTATATAGCCACTTAGAGTTTATTAGTTATTTATTTTCTTTATAGTTTTGAGTTTTTATGATGAGTTTAAGTGTGAATTCTTCTCTAAAAGTGTTGGAGAGGGAGATAAGTGAGATATTTCTTCCTACATTTCCTAAGAGAGGTTATAAAGGATTTGCTTTGAGAAATAGTTTCAAATAAGTGTTGTTTGTTTATTATTGCTGTATGAATAAGGGATTTGCATTGAGAAAGAGTTTCAGATAAGTTTTGTTTGTTTATTAGTGTTGTATGAACTTTACTTTTATATATAAAATTTGTGTTTTGTTGTATCTTTCTCATGAAGTCTGAGTAGTTTTCTTTATCTTTCTCCCTATTCTGAGATATGGTGAAATGAAGAGATAATTTGGATGTGTCAATGTTAAAATATAAAATAAATTGTGATTGTTTTTCGACTCCGATCTTAATTTACTTTTTGATCTGGCCAATTGAATTGTTAAAATATATTGTGAAACATATGATCTGGAAAATAAAGTATGAGTTCTACAACATAGTCGAAATCACATTTAATTCCATGAAGGAGTGTTTCATTAATGGAATTAAGTGCAAATAAATAAAGAAATATACATTGTTGGGCGTAGAATTGGAGATTTTAGGGTGACAGACTAAAATCCCCAATTCGGTCTTAGTTTTTAAAAACTAAAGCGAGAGTTAGTCTTCAGGAGAAGGAAAGTGAAAGCTCTGGAGTGAGAGTCAGTATCTTCCTAGTCTAGCCACAAATTTAGGGACTAAACCTGATATTAGCCAATGATATTCTATAACATTGAATCAGGGTAGAGAATTAAAATTGCTCCTATTTGACACAATACATATTTAAACCATTAATTTCATCTCATTTCACCAAAAACTCATTGTAGTGGGAAAGATGTTTTTCATATTAGAAAACTTCATCACATAAACATAGTTTAGTAATTACTGTTTTAAACTTAGCATTTAAATTTTGCGAATAATTAATAATTTAGTTCTGATAGTACCTCAAACATTTGAATTTAATGACAGTAATTTTGTTTTATTTTTATGAATTTCCTAGTTAATTTATCATTTCAAATTTAAACATTTCTCATGGGATTGATATTTGGAGCTTAAATAGAAAGTCTTATATTACTTGATAACGATACGTATACTTGCGTGAAACCCCAACAATAAGTGTTTAACGTTCTTATTCATAAAATATCATATCAAGATTTTGACACCGTTCTAGAGCAAGTCAACTTTATAAAGTTTACACTATATATTCGGGCATCAATATCTAAACTTTCTTTATCACGAGCTAATTGTTTCTATTGGTTTAATGATTTCCTAATTTGTCCTATATTTTATTTTCTATACATATTATATATTTTTCATTTGTATGATTCATTGCAAATTATTTTTCTTTAGTATATTATATCTTATTGATTTTTTTTAATGTTTGAGCAATTTTTTTCAGGATAACAAAGATATTATCACAAAAAATCTAGACCAAAAAATCATACTCATAACTAAAATTTCAATATTGGTTAATCTGGTGTAAAATCTATATCATACTAGACAAACAATCTCATATTGTACAATCCTAATTTTTTTGTTTATCCAGTCATATAACCATTATAAATTACGATGTTATGGCATGGTGAAGAAGTCAATTACATTGTATGGTTACATCACATAATACAATCTATCTTTAGTTGAAACCATTCTATTTAATCTTGATCAATAAATGAACTAATATTACTATATGATCCACATTATATGATACGATCATCTGTAAATATCTTTTTCAAACTAACCCAAATTTTACTCATACACCGACCCATACTCCCAATTATTTGAGAATTTCGCGCGAGTAAACTCATTTTCCAAGCTTCTAAGAGTGAGGTACTTGATCATCAACATATGTTCCACAACACCAATAATTTCAAGATCTTGATGATACCACCAACACAAGCAATGTAGAAATTATTCCATCACCGATTCAAAATCAATAACACGAGCAATTCTCCATTTTATCAATGATCTTCGTGATGACACCATAATTTAATTTATGATTTCACTTACATCTTATCATTCTAAAATACTCTTTGATCTTTTTGCCAACCTTGTAATCTATCTTAGAAGAACTATTGATGCATAAGTAATATTGATGTTTGTCTACATACCATTATCACCTGTCCCACTTATGATTGGTCTTCCAATATTGCATATTACAAAACTCACCTCTACCCAATCATCAACCCCTCATAAATAGCAAAGTACAAAAATGCTTGTGCTATGTGTTCTTTGGCATAAAGTTATTCTAACAGATGCCAACATAATTAACACCTCCACACTTCTATCCATTCTTACCTGCCACTGCATGACATGAATTTTATGCTATAAAAATGCTCATTTAATGCAATGAAAATCTAAATTTCATTTGCAACTCCAAGTCAAAACAATATCGCAACAGAAATAAGAAGAATATGATTGTCAGATACAAAATAAACAAGTTTATTCAAATACATCTGGTGTGCATGATTTAAAATCATTAGAACTTTACTCATTAAATAATAAGAAAGTGCNAAAACAATATCGCAACAGAAATAACAAGAATATGATTGTCAGATATAAAATATACAAGTTCATTCAAATACAACTGGTGTGCATGATTTAAAATTATTAGAACTTTACTCATTGAATAATAAGAAAGTGTGAACAAGAAATATAAAGTGACTGACATCAAGCAAAATAATTGAACATATTATGACAATCTCGTCTTACTCCAATTACATAATGAAATCTACTAAATTTTACCATCAAGATAAGCAACTTAAAGCTGAAATTGTCTCGGACGTCTATTAATAAACAGAAATTTGCAAATCCCAGCTATTTTTTTAAGGAATATTGACCACAGAAACAAGACGAAGCAGCTAAACTGTATACAAATATCAAGGAAGTAAAAGCACACCACACAAGTCAGCAAACTGTTAATGAACTTCTACTGATTACAACACGTACAGCTTTACATGAGAACCAGACGACCATCAAATGAAATGTCGTAAGCACCATTAGCATAGCCTAATGTCAAGCATTTTCTAGCAAAACTATCGTCTCCATTCGACTTGAACCAGCTTCTCTGCAGCTCATACAAGAAACATGTTAGCATTAAAATATGCTGCTGAAAATTGCTTGTGACCAATATGACAAATTAATTATCCATGGTTGAAAACATTTATTACTAACAAACTATTGTAGTCAATAATACAATGTTAATTCTAGTGGTCAGTCAGAACTTCCGGTATATGATTGTTACGGCTTGACTGGGTTAAAGCCAATTTCAGAAGATTAAAATAAAAGCATAAATTTAAAGTTATAAACGGCATTATAAAGAAATCAACACAGGTTAAAGACTTTCGCAGGATGAATATTCTGTAGGTTCGTTTATAAATGCATGATTCAAAACTTATCAAGCCGCAAAAGTTCAATCTTGGCAAGGAACGGCTCACTGGTTAACTGTAAGACATATGACTAAGTACGATAAAATCGCTAAATCTAATTTCTCCCATATTTTACAATAAATATAGAGAACCTTTCTCGAATGAGTCTCACAAAATCCTCTTCCTCTTTAAATGCCAATGGTCCAATGCCTTCTCCAACAAGCTACTATCAAGGCATCCACACCATCAATGCCTTCGCCAACAAGCTTGTATCAAAACTTGCTTCTTTGTCATCAAGGGTTTTGAGAATTTAGGGGATGAAACTTAAGCTCATGACTCAAACCGTCTGTTGATGCAATGATACAAAAGTTTGAGTTTGATATCTTACTATTAGAAAATTGAGCGAAGCTACTGTTCNGATTAAAATAAAAGCATAAATTTAAAGTTATAAACGGCATTATAAAGAAATCAACACAGGTTAAAGACTTTCACAGGATGAATATTCTGTAGGTTCGTTTATAAATGCAGGAGTCAAACTTATCAAGCCGCAAAAGTTCAATCTTGGCAAGGAACGCTGGATAACTGTGCGACATATGACTAAGTAAGACAAAATCGCTAAATCTAATTCTCCCATATTTTACAATAAATATAGAGAACGTTTCTTGAATGAGTCTCACAAAATCCTCTTCCTCTTTCAATGCCAATGGTCCAATGCCTTCTCCAACAAGCTCAACAAGCTACTATCAAGGCATCCACACCATCAATGTCTTCGCCAACAAGCTTGTATCAAAACTTGTTTGAGAATTTAGGGGATGAAACTTAAGCTCATGACTCAAACCGTCTGTTGATGCAGAGTTTGATATCTTACTATTAGAAAATTAAGCAAAGCTACTGTTANCAGGTTAAAGACTTTCACAGGATGAATATTCTGTAGGTTCGTTTATAAATGCAGGAGTCAAACTTATCAAGCTGCAAAAGTTCAATCTTGGCAAGGAACGACTCGCTGGATAACTGTGCGACATATGACTAAGTACGACAAAATCGCTAAATCTAATTTCTCCCATATATTCTGTAGACTTCCTCTTTAAATGCCAATGGTCCAATGCCTCTCCAACAAGCTACTATCAAGGCATCCCACACCATCAATGCCTTCGCCAACAAGCTTGTATCAAAACTTGCTTCTTTGTCATCAAGGGTTTTGAGAATTTAGGGGATGAAACTTGAGCTCGTGACTCAAACCGTCTGTTGATGCAATGAGCCAAAAGTTTGAGTTTGATATCTTACTATTAGAAAATTGAGCGAAGCTACTGTTAGTTTGGACTCAAGCTCAGNGCAATGATGCTTAAAGTAGAATGATAGTTGAAGGTTGAAACCATAGAAAAGAACAGCTGATTTTTAGTCAAACCAAAGGGAAAAATCAACAAGAGTGGCTTTAGTGATTGCAATGCATGATGAAATGACAAAGTCATAAAAATACAGTAATATCGAAATTGAGCTCGTGCTATAAAATGGTGTTGGAGGGTTTGGAAAATTGTTTAGGATGGTTTTGGCATTGTATTAAATGAAATGAGAGCTATGGTATGATTAAGGAATATTTGTTAAGGCAGAAAAAAAAATATTTTAGTTCAAAAGTTAATGATATAGCTACAAAATTGTAGCGGGTGCCTGACTACCTCTCAGATAGCATGAATATAACAACCCAACCTGTAGTGCCATCCTTGATTCTGGACTATAAATAAGAGGACAAGAGATAGGCATATGAGCATTAAAAAAGAAGAGCCTTATGCGAAACATTATTATTTATTTCACATCATATCTCTTAATTAAGTGAAATTAGCAAAAGTTAGCCAACAAAAGTGCCCAGTTAGCCCCTTGAGATAAGTTAGATTGAGCGACTCAGGCAATCAAAATCATCTTATGAACTTGCCCTCGTATTTATTCAATTTGATTTATTGTTTCATATAAAAATTAGATTGCTTCCCAAAACATTTATGGATGCATTGACCTTTCAAGTATGGTGCATAAGGTTATCAAAAAAACTTATTGTTCGTGAACAGCTGGTGTTCGACTCATTAAATAGCTCATGTTTGAATCATTCGTTAAGTAAGCGGGGCGAACTCAGAACAAATTTTTTAAGCTTGAATTATAAACGAATTGAACATGAACAACCTTTTGTTCGATCACGTTTTGCTCGTTTTAGCTCAATATATATATATATATATATATATATATATATATAAGTTTAAATCGTCACAATTTTTGTGGTTATACGGTTCTACGCCTTTTATTGTATAGGAATGGAGCATGTTTGAATTCAACAACCAACATTTTTTCTAATTATTTTAAACAAGCTAATTTTGAGCCGAACAAGAACAAGAATAAGCAAATTGAGTCGAACACAAACACACAGTTCGCGAGCGATTTCATACATTAGCTAAGTTTGAACATAATAATTTCGAACAAGCCAAACACGAGCTAAGCCTAAGCTCACTCAAGCTCGGCTCATTTACAACCCTAGTTGTGCCTGTGGATAAGGCTTGAACTAGAGACTAGAATATGACCCATTTTGATGGTAATTATGAACTGGCAATTTGCTAAAGCCAAAATGAATACAACATTTTTGTTGTAGCAGGTGTGCTTGACTACCTCCCAATTAGCAGGAGTATTATAACCCATACAATAGTGTCATCCTTGATTCTAAACTATGAATAAGAGAACAAGAGAAGTGCATGAACATAATCAAAAAGGAAGGTCTTGGGTGAAACTTTATTATCTATTTTCACTTCATATCTTTGAATTAAGTGAGTTAAACGAAATTTAGCTAACAACTTTCAACCAAAAGTTTCAGGTTAGCCCCTCAACATAGATTGAGTGGCTCATGCAATCTAACTCAATCTTATGAGCTTATTCTAGTATTAACCAATTTGACTTATTGTCTCATATAAAACTTAGATCCTTCCCAAAACATTTAATGAGACAATGTCCATTAAAGTGTGGTGCCTATGGGTAAGACTCGAACTAGAGACTAGACTATGACTTTTTTAATAGTGATTGTGAAAAACCTCATAGCCAAGGTAAAAAATGAATAGATCACTTCTATTAAACAAGATCATAACATATCATATCCGATGAGCTACTATTCAAGTCCTATTTGGGCATCCATCTATTTGCCTTGGCATCTAATCAAGCCTTCAATTCTGAGATTGATTTGATAAGCACCACAATCTNGTCCAACGACTTGTTGGATGACAAGTTGAGAGTCACTGTAGATGGCAATATCTATTATGTCCATCAAAATTGCCAACTCTAACCCTGTGATTAAAGCTTTATACTCTGCTTCATTGTTGATGCACGACTCTGTCAGTTGGTATGAGAACCTCAACATATGTTTATCTGGTGTGATAAAGATCAAACCGATACTTGCTTTGCCTGATATAATTATGCCTAAGCCTTTGTCTTTTTTGGATGATGAAGCACCGTCAAAGTACAATTCCCAGCATCGTGCACTGGAGAATTCCATTTGTAGTACATGTTCATCTAGTAGTTCGTTGTGGGAGTGCAGCAAGAAAGTCTGCTAGAATTTGCCCCTTGATAGCATAGAGGGGAACAAAAGTTATATTGAATGCAATAAGATTATCGACCGTCTTGCTAGACGTCCGGAGAGTGTTGGTCGGGTCATCAAATATTGCAACGGGTTAACTTTTGAAATTAGGGAAATCTTATGAGAAAGCATGCAATGTCCAAGCTTTTGGGTGGCAAAAATTAATGCCAGACAATGCTTCTCAATAGGTGGATACCTCACTTTCGTCGGTATTAGACGACGAATCATATAGTAGACTGTGTTTTCCTTACCATCGTCATTAACTTGGGCTAAGAGGGCTCCAAGAGAGTCGTCTAGGGCCGCGGTATAAAGTATCAAAGATTTCCTTAGGATAGGGGCTGTCAAAACAAGAGGTGTCATTAAATATTGTTTAACGTCCTTAAAGGCTCGCTGACATTTCTCTTCCCAAATGAATTTGGCATCCTTTTTAATTAATACCGAGAAGGGCTGCCACCTACCTGAGAGATTAGAAATAAAGCATCTCAGATATGCCAACTTCCCCTGGAAGGAGCGTAGTTGTTTTAAGGTTTTAGGAGGAGGAATTTCCAAGATAGCTTTAATCTTATCTGATTCAATCTCGATTCCCTAATGATGGACACCAAATCCTAGACATTTTTCGGAGGTAACGCCAAAGGCGCACTTTAAGGGATTCATTTTAAGGTCATATCATCGTAACCATTTGAACACGATCCTGAAATCGCACAAATGGTCTATTGTTTGTTTGATTTTGATGACCAAATCATCCACGTAGCATTCTACTTAATTGTGAATGAGGTTGTAAGAAATCTTCATCATTGCACGTTGATATGTGGCTTCGACGTTCTTTAAGCCAAACAACAACACTGTGTAGCAGAAAATTACGATCNGTCCAACGACTTGTTGGATGACAAGTTGAGAGTCACTGTAGATGGCAATATCTATTATGTCCATCAAAATTGTCAACTCTAACCCTGTGATTAAAGCTTTATACTCTGCTTCATTGTTGATGCATGACTCTGTCAGTTGGTATGAGAACCTCAACATATGTTTATCTGGTGTGATAAAGATCAAACCGATACTTGCTTTGCCTGATATAATTGTGCCTAAGCCTTTGTCTTTTTTGGATGATGAAGCACCGTCGAAGTACAATTCCCAGCATCGTGCACTGGAGAATTCCATTTGTAGTACATGTTCATCTAGTAGTTCGTTGTGGGAGTGCAGCAAGAAAGTCTGCTAGAATTTGCCTCTTGATAGCATAGAGGGGAACAAAAGTTATATTGAATGCAATAAGATTATCGACCGTCTTGCTAGACGTCCGGAGAGTGTTGGTCGGGTCATCAAATATTGCAACGGGTTAACTTTTGAAATTAGGGAAATCTTATGAGAAAGCATGCAATGTCCAAGCTTTTGGGTGGCAAAAATTAATGCCAGACAATGCTTCTCAATAGGTGGATACCTCACTTTCGTCGGTATTAGACGACGAATCATATAGTAGACTGTGTTTTCCTTACCATCGTCATTAACTTGGGCTAAGAGGGCTCCAAGAGAGTCGTCTAGGGCCGCGGTATAAAGTATCAAAGATTTCCTTAGGATAGGGGCTGTCAAAACAAGAGGTGTCATTAAATATTGTTTAACGTCCTTAAAGGCTCGCTGACATTTCTCTTCCCAAATGAATTTGGCATCCTTTTTAATTAATACCGAGAAGGGCTGCCACCTACCTGAGAGATTAGAAATAAAGCATCTCAGATATGCCAACTTCCCCTGGAAGGAGCGTAGTTGTTTTAAGGTTTTAGGAGGAGGAATTTCCAAGATAGCTTTAATCTTATCTGATTCAATCTCGATTCCCTAATGATGGACACCAAATCCTAGACATTTTTCGGAGGTAACGCCAAAGGCGCACTTTAAGGGATTCATTTTAAGGTCATATCATCGTAACCATTTGAACACGATCCTCAAATCGCACAAATGGTCTATTGTTTGTTTGATTTTGATGACCAAATCATCCACGTAGCATTCTACTTAATTGTGAATGAGGTTGTAAGAAATCTTCATCATTGCACGTTGATATGTTGCTTCGACGTTCTTTAAGCCAAACAACAACACTGTGTAGCAGAAAATTACGATANTTAGCGGGCTGAAGACTCCCAGCAGCAGTTTGCTTTGAAGAGTTATGAATTTAATTTAACATCTTCTTGGATGATTTGCTCGAAACTGTATCCCATCCATCTTTTCTGGCATGTTCAGAAGTTTGTTTTGATGAATTTTGTATTTGGTTTAGGACCCCCTTAAGCTTGTTCCAAGTTGTACTCCATCCATCTTGTCCATTTTACAGATCAATCAGATAGATTGGCTTGGCCGAAATCATATTTATGGAACCTTTTTTTCATGTTCTTTTAAATACTCTTTCGGGATTGTTATATTTCCTTCTTTGAGATTTTTCTCGAGCCAATCCTTAAAGATGAAACATTCTTCTATTGTTTGTCCCAATAATATGTGATATGGGAAATAATTTGGTTGATCCTTATTATCGACCTCTTCGGGTTTCTTCGGGTCTAGTAGTTTGAACTTGGGCTTCTTCATTAGACTTCAGAATATTTTAGATACAACTTCATCTTTGAAAGAGTACACCATTTTTTTGTCTTTCTACAAAATATATTCTTTTATTCTGAGATGATCCTCCCTGAGGTGGTCGTTGGTTAGACTAGCTATTCTGTTTCGAAGCCTGTTGTGACAAAGATTGACGAGGAGTTTTTGCAAATATCTTTATNAATTAACTTTTGTGCATAAGGTGAAAAGTAACAAAAGACAATTCCATTAATTTGTTAGGATCATCATCCACATTTACATGATTTTCAAGATTAGTAGAGGTAGAAACACAGTAAAATTTGATCAGCTTTGAACCAAAACTATGGACTTCCTAGACCACTAAACTATCGACCTTTTGAGGGAGGTTCGGAGTAAGGGTCATAGTATTTACATAGTGGTTTATCCGATCATACATTGTTTCATATTCACTTTTCTCCGTATCTTCTAAGGATATCTCGTACTGAGATTTCTTCTATTTTGTAATCATTATTTCATCTTCAAAACTATCTTCATCACCAATGTTGATGGTTGGCCTAGTCCTTTCAACAATTAGATTGATTCTTCCTCGTCCACGTCCCCGACCTCGACCTTGGGTGCACGAAACAAAAGAAGCTCCACCAACCTGATGTAAAAGGGTGGCAGAAGATCGTTGAAGGAGAGTTAAATGACCTCCTTTTTGTGAGTTTTCTGAATCTTCATTTTTGTTTGTCGGAATCTCGCACGAGAAGACAATTTTCTTTGGTGGCACGTAGTAGGCAACATCTTCATGAATACCGACTTCATGAATTGAAAACAGTTGTAGATCTACTTTGATGCATTATTGTTGTCCTTCTTTGCAGTATTTGATGCATTGATATAGAGATGAAGGAACCATGTTGCGTTCATGAATCCACAGTCAACCAAGTAGAGTGTTAAAAGAGGTTTCGACGTCGATGATATGAAATTTAGCGATTGTTGCTAGTTCTCTAACCTTCATAAGTAATGTGATCGATCCAAGGGTTCTTTCTCCTTTTTGGTTAAATCCTCTTAGCATCATTTTATCAGCCATAAGCTCTTGGGCTTCGATGTCCAAATAGGCCAATGTCCGTAGGCTCATCAAGTTGAGAGATGCTCCTAGATCTACCAGAACTCTGGATAATAAGAATCTACTGATCTTGACGGAGATGTAGAGTGGTCGATTGTAGTCGGTGGTACCAAGCAGCAAATCTTCATCTGTGAAGGTTACCCCTGACTGTTCATTTAATGAGTAAACTTCATCTGATGATGTGCTAGCTAGCTGAGCTAGACAAATCTCTGGGTCAAGCAAAGTTATAACCAGAGCTTCTCTCATCTCCTTTGACAGAATCAGAGCGTCATAAATGCTTAGTCGGGCTGGCAAATTCCTAAGATGAGCTAGCACGTTGTAATTCAATTTGTATGACCTTCCACTTCTCTCTTGACTGTGTGGTTCTTCAATTGATGGAGGTGGAGGTAATTCCTCTCGAGTTATTATTTGTTTTCCTTTGTCTGTAGGAGCTATACTTGGGGGCAATACTTTCTCACTTCTTAAGTTTATTTCCGTAATTTCTTTTTCTTGAGGTACCTTTGTTGAATTTTCTGGTGTTTCTTCTTTATCAGAAAGATCTAAGTTGAGGGCAAGTGGTGTGTCGTGGTGTTTGAGGATTGGCTTCTCACTCTCGTTGCTGTCATAAGCGGTATCGTTGATGTCTTCTTCGACATTGTTAGCGAGTTCATCGGACTCAAGTACAATTTGAGGATCATTTTGGGAATCAAGATCAGAGTTAGATTAGTCACAATCGATTACATCATCACTAGAAAAAATTCAAACATAGCCGAAATCACGATCATTATATTCATCAGCCCCTAGTAATCATACAAAGTCAGGGGTTTGAGGATTTTCTTCCCCAAATCTGAGACAACCAATCTAGAAGAGGCAGCCCCTATCCTACCCACCGTGCTATCAATCTCTGTGATGGTGTTCTTCTTTTTCTTTGACTTTGTTGATGATGGCTCTGGCGGTGAAAGCTTCATCTCGGGCTTAGCGGGCTGAAGACTCCCAGCAGCAGTTTGCTTTGAAGAGTTATGAATTTAATTTAACATCTTCTTGGATGATTTGCTCGAAACTGTATCCCATCCATCTTTTCTGGCATGTTCGGAAGTTTGTTTTGATGAATTTTGTATTTGGTTTAGGACCCCCTTAAGCTTGTTCCAAGTTGTACTCCATCCATCTTGTCCATTTTACAGATCAATCAGATAGATTGGCTTGGCCGAAATCATATTTATGGAACCTTTTTTTTAGGTTGTTTTAAATACTCTTTCGGGATCGTTATATTTCCTTCTTTGAGATTTTTCTCGAGCCAATCCTTAAAGATGAAACATTCTTCTATTGTTTGTCCCAATAATATGTGATATGGGAAATAATTTGGTTGATCCTTATTATCGACCTCTTCGGGTTTCTTCGGGTCTAAAAGTTTGAACTTGGGCTTCTTCATTAGACTTCAGAATATTTTAGATACAACTTCATCTTTGAAAGAGTACACCATTTTTTTGTCTTTCTACCAAATATATTCTTTTATTCTGAGATGATCCTCCCTGAGGTGGTCGTTGGTTAGACTAGCTATTCTGTTTCGGAGCCTGTTGTGACAAAGACTGACGAGGAGTTTTTGCATATATCTTTATCGGTTGTTTTCCTTTATCAACAGTTGCAAATGTTCCAGATTTCTTTTCAAACACTCTCATTATTTTGGATTTCTCATGAGAATCCATATGTTTTATTTCGTCATGAAGATTGCTAGCCTTGCTGAGTAGCTTCTTGAAGGTTTTGATGGTGAGGTCCTTGAGTATGAAAGCTATTGGTCCATGAATGCTTTTGAGTATAATCTCAATTGCATGATGTTCCTGTAGCTGAGGTTCACACTTCATGCTAAGGTTTCTCCACCTCAAAATGTAATCCACCAAAGTCTCATTGGGTTTGTACTTTTCCATCATTTGTTCTCCTATAAAACATGATGTTGCACTCCAGCGGTCTCTTTATAAATAATTGTCCCAACTCGAAGAAAGTTTTAACCAATCCATTAGGTAAATCAACCTACCAATCAAAAGCAACTCCTAACAGACTGTTGATGAACTGTTGACAGAGTAAAGCTTTATTATTTCTTGTATTGCCACAACTGGCTCAGAACTGTGCTAGGTGCTGTTTGGGATTTCTGGTCCCATCAAATATCTTGAAGTTTGGGAATACAAATCTCTTAGGAAAAGGTACGACATCAAACTCTTCCGAGTAAGGTCTACCTTTTAGAATCAATGCACCACCCTTAGATTGGGTTAAGGCATCCTGAACTTGCTCGACCATCTATATGAATTCTTTCTCCGACATGGTGCTTGTTGGAGAATCCTTCTTTGGTTGGTCATCTCTGTTTGCTAAGACAACCTCTCTTCTTTCATCTAAAATATGTATGATTTCTGGTTAGTTGATCTCTGGATATGCTAGTTGTGGCGCTTGTGACTAACCTTGAATAGTGGCCATAGCGGTCATGACGGCGGCCATCTCTTCTAACCTTTTCTCCAATAAGTTGACTTGCTCATTCCTTAGGAGGATAACCCTGCATAACTCATCTACGCAGTTCTCTTCAGACAAGGTTGAGCATTCTGCACAGATGCAGTGACCCTGGTCTCGATAACATGGACATCCATGAAATCTTCTTTGAGGTAATTGTTAAAGTCAAAATTTTCATCATCATCATCGATGGAAACTCCATGTTCCCAAGCCAACTCAAAAATCGTGACTCTGAACTTTTCAACTTTTTCTTCGATTATCAATTCTTGAATCATCTTAGGATTTGGAGGACCCTACAGAACATCCTATGCAGATACTCCATGATGGATAAATGCAATCCTATTCTTGAATCACCTTAGATTGGGTTACAGGATGCTGACAATCGTTGCAATCGTTTCCCTTACTTTATTCCATGATCTTACCTTGCGGGTTCACTGGACTGTATTGGTGCAATAACCTTGGATATCTATATGTTACTCTTTGACGATGACGTCTCAGGATGGAGAGTCTTAGTAAAAACATCGGTATGTCGAGGAGAAATATGCTCCCCACGGTGTAGACCAGATACAATATCAGGTAACCTCTTTGTCTTTTACTTTTTAGGAATATCTTTGTGATGTGTGCTTGGTAGGATTCTCAGACCCAGTCTTGACTTTACTGGTTGACGACTTGTGGTCTTGGTAGCGGTGGAATCTGTAGTAACAGTGATAGTGTCAACACTGTTTCCCAGGCGGAACCATACAGGAATGCGAGCTAGCAAATTTTCATTTGACTATTGTTTGACAGACTTGATGTCCCTTAAAACCTCTTCCTTCATTTGAGGGGATATTACATGTCCCACTCATTTGACTAACTCACGGATTGAACAAACCTCTTTGACAGCTAGTCTCTGAAAAATCGAACTGACTCGAGTGATAGGGGTAGACTTTATTTTCTCTCTATCTTGTCCATGAAGTGATGGTAATGCAACAGCAATCTTCTGGACACTCTCGTGTCTGTCGGTGTCCACTAGAGGATGAAATCTACTTCCTCGCAGCAGTGGATATATTTCTGGTAGTTCAAATTCCTCTTGTTGAGACTCTTCCTCTACAGGTGCTTTCTCAGGAGCATAGGCTTGAGCAGCTTTCTGAATCATCCTGTTGTGATTTCTTTTCTGAGTTCACGTTAGCAGTGTAGTCTTTTAACTTGATCTAGTTTCAAGCATTGAAGGTGGAGAAGCTAATCCTTCAGTTGGACCCTCAACAATCATTATTTCTTTTCCCTTGGTAGCGAAAACAGTAGTTTTGGTAGGCGTTGCGGTGGCAGTAGCAGTTTTAGCCTTAAAAGAGGTCCTAAAGACAGATCAGGTTGAATTCAGCAGATAGCTCCTGAATTTCTGGAGCGGTGACTTTCATCACGACGAACAGAGCTTTTCCAAGGATGACCTCTAGGCCTTCAAATATGGCTGTGAACTTAATGGTGGGAACAACGTTGCGGGCTTCATGGCTTGTTGGCAAGTTGCAGAAAAAACTCAGCGTTGGGGAGGTCATTGCAACAGCTTGAAAAGAAGAAAGCTTTGGGGTTAGCTATATGGCCAAAACTTGTAATCTTAGTGCAAGCACTTATGATTAACAGAGGTTAATCTGTAGACCGGGTATGTTTTAGTTTATGGAGATTTTAAAAATTTTAATAAAAAAGTGATTTGAAAGTAAAAAAATTTAATTTGNTTGCAACAGCTTGAAAAGAAGAAAGCTTTGGGGTTAGCTATATGGCCAAAACTTGTAATCTTAGTGCAAGCAGTTATGATTAACAGAGGTTAATCTGTAGACCGGGTATGTTTTAGTTTGTGGAGATTTTAAAAATTTTAATAAAAAAGTGATTTGAAAGTAAAAAAATTTAATTTTTAAAATAGAAAATTTGAAGCGCGCGCAACACAACATAACTTTGATTTAATTTGCACAATAACAAATCAAACTTGAAAAGGAGATGTGAAGTGTTTAGGACCCGGTGCAGGGTCTATATAGCAACACATAATGCCCAAGTGGAATTTAGTCCACTAACACATCTATTGGGGTTCGACCTCACATGAAGATTTAAAGAGTCCTTAATGGCCTCTTGAACCCCTCTATTCAAAGGTGATTGAACAGATAGCCTGAAGTCCAAAGAGTTGACAATACTTTCCCAAGGTAGAAATGGGTAAAGCATGCCAACGAAAGATGGGTAATTTTGGTTCATAAGGGACATGAACACATTACCGATGTATGAAGATAATTTTTCTTTGTTTAAATGGAGAGCAAAGCTTATCCCCAGCGGAGTCGCCAGAAGCTGTCGACACTATTTTAGTTAAGGAGTTGCCTGTAGAAAGCTGTCAGTCACCGGAATCAAATTCTCGTTGTCTACTTTAAAAGGACGTTTAATTTTAGAAAATTAGGAAATCAAATTGACCTCATATTTTTATAGTTTAAATGAAAGAGCCATATACTTCGAATCCTGTATCTATCCTGAAGGATAAATACAGGACTTGAGGATGAGGCTCGATCAAATAAACAAAGAAATATATGGCATCTGTTTGGTTTGAAAACTGTTTTATTTGCCGACAATTTCCCCTATTTAATATGAAGAATTAAATAGGGTTTATATTAAGATGGCTTTGAGAAAAGCTTCCTAAAAGGGCAGACCCCTACAGTTAATTACATCTTAAATGATCAAAGTCATCTAAGAAAACTCTCGATAAGAATCAAGAAATATCTTCAAGGAATTCAAAAGAAAGGAATTTTCAATGAAATCAGACAAAGAGGTGTGAAAGGGGAATGGTTCAAATTTTGAACATTTTTATTGTAGAATCCAAAGGAGGAATAACTAAGGGATGTCATGGATCCAGGGGAGAACCTCAGTGACTTCCCAGTCTATCGTACTTTTTGACTTCAATTTAGATGAAAATTTATTTAAGTGTTTCATCCTGCAAATTTTATTAATTTAGGGCATACATNTGGTGCTTGTTGGAGAATCCTTCTTTGGTTGGTCATCTCTGTTTGCTAAGACAACCTCTCTTCTTTCATCTATAATATGTATGATTTCTAGTTAGTTGATCTCTAGATATGCTAGTTGTGGCGCTTGTGACTGACCTTGAATAATGGCCATAGCGGTCATGGCAGCGGCCATCTCTTCTAACCTTTTCTCCAATAAGTTGACTTGCTCATTGCTTAGGAGGATAGCCCTGCACAACTCATCTACGCAGTTCTCTTCAGACAAGGTTGAGCATTCTGCACAGATGCAGTGACCCTGGTCTCGATAACATGGACATCCATGAAATCTTCTTTGAGGTAATTGTTATAGTCAAAATTTTCATCATCATCATCGATGGAAACTCCATGTTCCCAAGCCAACTCAGAAATCTTGACTCTGAACTTTTCAACTTTTTCTTCGATTATCAATTCTTGAATCATCTTAGGATTTGGAGGACCCTACAGAACATCCTATGCAGATACTCCATGATGGATAAATGCAATCCTATTCTTGAATCACCTTAGATTGGGTTACAGGATGCTGACAATCGTTGCAATCGTTTCCCTGACTTCATTCCATGATCTTACCTTGCGAGTTCACTGGACTGTATTGGTGCAATAACCTTGGATATCCATATTTTACTCTTTGACGATGATGTCTCAGGATGGAGAGTCCTAGTAGAAACATCGGTATGTCGAGGAGAAATATGCTCCCCACGGTGTAGACCAGATACAATATCAGGTAACCTCTTTGTCTTTTACTTTTTAGGAATATCTTTGTGATGTGTGCTTGGTAGGATTCTCAGACCCAGTCTTGACTTTACTGGTTGACGACTTGTGGTCTTGGTAGCGGTGGAATCTGTAGTAACAGTGATAGTGTCAACAATGTTTCCCAGGCGGAACCAGACGGGAATGCAAGCTAGCAAATTTTCATTTGACTATTTTTTGACAGACTTGATGTCCCTTAAAACCTCTTCCTTCATTTGAGGGGATATTACATGTCCCACTCATTTGACTAACTCACGGATTGAACAAACCTCTTTGACAGCTAGTCTCTGAAAAATCGAACTGACTCGAGTGATAGGGGTAGACTTTATTTTCTCTCTATCTTGTCCATGAAGTGATGGTAACGCAACAGCAATCTTCTGGACACTCTCGTGTCTGTCGGTGTCCACTAGAGGATGAAATCTGCTTCCTCGCAGCAGTGGATATATTTCTGGTAGTTCAAATTCCTCTTGTTGAGACTCTTCCTCTACAGGTGCTTTCTCAGGAGCATAGGCTTGAGTAGCTTTCTGAATCCTCCTATTGTGATTTCTTTTCTGAGTTCAGGTTAGCAGTGTAGTCTTTTAACTTGATCTAGCNCATAATTTGTCAAATTCAAATCAAATGACTTTGAAATTTTTATCCTACCTCATTCTTGGGTCAATTAAGACAGAGAGGAGAAAGTGTGATTTTTCAAAATTAATTTAATTTATATAATTATTTTCATGCAAAAATGGGATTTTTCAAAGAAAATTTGCTAACTTGACCAAGGTGAAGTCTGGTCACTTGAAATTTTTACAAGAGGTAGACATAGACCAGAGAGCCATTTGGACAAAAGTTCATGTTTTTTTGAAGTTTAATTGAATTACTAGAAATGTTTTTAATATTGGGGTATTTATTAAATATAAAATATTTTAAATGGGAAAAATTAAGTTTTGTACTTTTAAAAAATCTCCTTGACGTTAGAGAACCCAAAGAAGCAATTTTTTTTTTGTTTTTCTCNATTTTAAATGGGAAAAATTAAGTTTTGTACTTTTAAAAAATCTCCTTGACGTTAGAGAACCCAAAGAAGCAAATTTTATATTTTTTTTTTGTTTTTCTCTGATTTATTGGAATTATTTTATTGGAAATCCATTTTTTAGCCTTTAAAAATTATTTTAAGCTTCAAAATACAATATCTTTTTTTAGAAAGTTAGGAAAAATATTTTAATTGCTTCTAAATTGTTAGAAAACAATTTAGAACATTTTCATGAATTTTATTATTTTTGTGATTTTTATGAATTTTTAGTTATTTAAATATTTAAAATGGGCTTAAAAATGAAGTTTTTATTTAAAACACCATTTTATTTTTATAAAATTCCCCTGGTCAAAGAGAACTCAAAAAATGAGTTTTTATAATTTTTTGAGTTATATTTTGATCATTAAAAATCATTTTAGTGCCAAAAAGGATATTTAACTTGAAAAATCAATTTAGGCCATCAAATGGACTCAAAATGCTTTGAAATTTTATGAGGAGTTTTCTGGATCTGAAACAATAGTGGAGATAAAAAAAAAAATCATTTTGATGTTTATGTTTTCCAAAATTAATTACCTNTGAATTTTATTATTTTTGTGATTTTTATGAATTTTTAGTTATTTAAATATTTAAAATGGGCTTAAAAATGAAATTTTTATTTAAAACACCATTTTATTTTTATAAAATTTCCCTGGTCAAAGAGAACTCAAAAAATGAGTTTTCATAATTTTTTGAGTTATATTTTGATCATTAAAAATCATTTTAGTGCCAAAAAGGATATTTAACTTGAAAAATCAATTTAGGCCATCAAATGGACTCAAAATGCTTTGAAATTTTATGAGGAGTTTTCTGGATCTGAAACAATAGTGGAGATCAAAAATAAAATCATTTTGATGTTTATGTTTTCCAAAATTAATTACAATAGTGTTTTAAAGTATAGGCAAATTAGGTTTATTTTAAATGACTTGGCTCATGAGAAATTTTCCTAAAAGTTCTCTGGTCATCATAAACCTTTCAAAATTTTCTTGAATTTTTCTAAGTAACATGCTAATTATTATGATTAATTTAAGCAAATAATGTACATAAACTTGAAAATTTTAGATTTCTATTTAGAGGACTTCTCTGGCTTTCAAAAAATTATAGAATGTTCCCCTATATTGGAGCTAAAACATGCTAAAAATTCAAGCTATGGTGAATTGCCTATATGCATTGAGAATCAAGACTCCTAAAACTAATTGGTNAGCAAATAATGTACATAAACTTGAAAATTTTAGATTTCTATTTAGAGGACTTCTCTGGCTTTCAAAAAATTAGAGAATGTTCCCCTATATTGGAGCTAAAACATGCTAAAAATTCAAACTATGGTGAATTGCCTATATGCATTGAGAATCAAGACTCCTAAAACTAATTGGTTTTTTAAAAATCAAATATGCATCAAATGGACACACTGAGCAAGTGGGTATTTTATTTTATTTTTATGATTTTTCTACACCAAGATATGGAGTTCTGAAGTTAAGGGTCATTTTTTGATTTTCTTAATTCTCTATTTATCTATTTAAATGTGCGGCGCCACATCATCCTAGGAAGCTTTGAAGCTCCACGCAGTGTACTCTCGTTCAATGCCGCCATCCACTTCAACGCTGACTCGACTAGAGATTTTTGTCCCAAAGCGCTGTCCGACTTTATATTGACCATCCATTTGATACACGCTTGATCGAACGATGCTCCATCATCATCCCCAATAGCCTAGCCTAAGAATCGTTTATCTTCCAAGCTTGATATCTGACTCATTTCTCAACCAAATTAAGTGAGTTTTTTTTTAAATACTCATCTACACTAGAGGAACATATCCATATGGTTAAGATGTCATGAATTAAGCCCAAGAAAATGTAGAATCAAAAGAAGCTCGGGAGGAGAAGAAGTTCAATACCTTAGCTCTGAGAAGGGATTCAATCAGACGTGCTCAACAGGTTTGTTGAGGTCCAAGGAGGCTAAGGATTGAGCCTCTTGCTATGGTGTAAGGTCTAGGTATGAATTTGACCAAGCTCGATTTCAGGTGCTTGTCTAGAGCTATGTTAGGGGCTCTTTCAGAGGGGTATTTGATGGGGATTTACCTTCTCTTGCTGTTTTGTAGGTGTGGGCACAAGTATTTGGTGTTTGGTGGAGTTTTAAGGGATGTCCTTTTTTTTCACTAATGTTTGAGCTCAAAATTAGGGTTAAATAAGAATAATTAGGGCAATGAAGTGATTGGATTGCACTATGGAGGTTTTAAGGAAGCTCAGGGAGTGATTTGGAGGTCTCTCTCTAAGAAAATTTCAGCACCCCTCTCATGGCTAAGAGGGGGGGGGAAGCTTTTATGACAATGGCTAAGGGGTGGCTATCACGACCAATTGAGGGGTGAAAAATGGTGCTTAGGTGGAGGGCAGAGAGGCTCTAACATCTCATTTGTCTTGGTTTGATTTGGGTGAAGTTCAAGAGAAGGTGGTCCTTGATTTTGGCTTCTCCCCCAAACTTAAGGTTTTAAGTAATTTAAAAATTTGTTAGTACTAAATGTAGTAGGTGAAAGAAAATAGTAAATGCATAAAAATAAAAACTAACTTGTAGATGATTCTCAGTATGAAATTGAGCTCTATTATACTACAGGCAATAACTTTAAAAATACATACAGGCTTTAAAACATTAAATGAAACATAATATATTTTAAAGGATTTGCTGAAAATTAGAAACAAAACCAAAAACTGAAAATACTAAAATGCAAAAAAAGTAAAAATCTATTTTAACTATTATAATTTAGGTCCACAACACAAAATGAAATTTTTAACCACAACTATTTCAAATGACATCAACTAACAACATAATAAAAAATAACAACAAACAAACAAAAATAAAAAAAACTCCTAAGAATATCAGTCCTCATCACCTTCCTCATCATCATCTTCTTTTCTTCTTCATGAATAACATCATAAGGAGTGAAACTGGGGCAAGTTTAAAATTTTACATTGTATTCACTCCTAAGATATCTAACCATAACTTCCTCAAAAGTTATATCATGTTGAACTCTACTCTGCTTATTCTCATCATTATAAGCATTTCTTGCTCAAATTTTTCCAATCTGATTCGATNAGTTTTTTTTTAAATACTCATCTACACTAGAGGAACATATCCATATGGTTAAGATGTCATGAATTAAGCCCATGAAAATGTAGAATCAAAAGAAGCTCGGGAGGAGAAGAAGTTCAATACCTTGGCTCTGAGAAGGGATTCAATCAGACGTGCTCAACAGGTTTGTTGAGGTCCAAGGAGGCTAAGGATTGAGCCTCTTGCTATGGTGTAAGGTCTAGGTATGAATTTGACCAAGCTCGATTTCAGGTGCTTGTCTAGAGCTATGTTAGGGGCTCTTTCAGAGGGGTATTTGATGGGGATTTACCTTCTCTTGCTGTTTTGTAGGTGTGGGCACAAGTATTTGGTGTTTGGTGGAGTTTTAAGGGATGTC
>JXCR01137953.1:216124-237338 GCA_002079205.1 Phalaenopsis hybrid cultivar | reverse complement strand
ATACCTCAGTATTTTAGGCATTTTCATCATTCTGAAATTTTTGCAGTCCTTCTCAAAATTTCTACTTCACCTGGTCCGTAATATTAGGAGCTTTCTACACATATAAATCATTAGAGGAATTTCTAGGTAATGAAATTTCTAAATAAGTATAAAACTAAAACATTAAACAAGCACAATATTTCCTAACACAACCACAATACTACACAGTATAAAACTGAAACATTAAATAAGCACAACATTTCCTAACACAACCACAATACTAAACAATTAAAATTAGAATGTGGAATAAAAATCACATTACAATCCATAATTCTACTTAATATCTATTGAACTACACATGCACATTTAGCCATAACATCTAACTTTTAACAAAAATTAAAATTATCCAAGTACACAAAATAAAAATGAAAGTCCAAATACATAAACATTCATTTCTATTACAAAAGATTACAAAAATAAAAGTAAAAACATAAGTACATCAATTTCATTCAATATCAAAATCCCAAGCTATATCTTTATCGCCTTGATCAGTAGGTTGATTGGGTTGATACTGAGGATATCAGAGCATAAAGGAAACGTAACATCAGGCTCACCTCTGTAGTGTCGTGCCTGAGCTTCATAATGGGCTACCTCAAAATTAGAATGCCTCTGAAGGTACTCACTATCATAGTCATGTTGACGTTCTAAACCTCCAATCCTTTCACTTATCAATTCTATACTCTTCCGCTGCAAGGTCAACTCATTCATCAAATCAGAGAGGGTAGGGGAAATAAAGGGTGGAAGGTCATAACTTGTAGAGGGAACATCTCTACTAGTTGAAGGTTCTTGACTTCTACTCCCAGTTCTCCGTTTCTCTTGGGATTCATAAGTCCTTAAATTAGCCTTACAAATGGGTTTCATAGGGTAAACCCATTCTTCATCTCCAATCTCTACTCCATAAAGTTTGCTAATTGTATAAATAAGTCCAGGATGTCCTAGACCTCCACTAGTCTCACTCCTCTATATTCTTAAGAATTATTCTCCTCACATTTATAGTTCTATTATTCTGAATACAAAAATTCAAAATATATTCTTAAGAATTATTCTCCCCACATTTATAGTTTTACTATTTTGAATACAAAAATTTAGATATTCTTAAGAATTATTCTCCCCACATTTATAGTTCTACTATTCTTAATACAGAAATTCAGAATAACTCTAGTTACCTCACTATGGTGATAGGTTGGTAACAGAGTAGAGGAAATGAAATAGTGCCACACTTAGAGGTGGCATTCAGCATGGAAGCAGAAAAATTTACCCGTTCTCGCTGTTTTATCTTCCATGTTCCTTTCCCAGCAGTGAGAAAGTTGATCACATCATTAAGGGGGCCTTCCATCGTACTAAAGGATTCAAATTGACAGCTATAAGAGTCTGGGACCTCATAAAAAGTGTTGATGCGGGCGGCAATAAACTCAACAGGGAATCCCCGCACTTGAACAACTCCGTCATCAGAATAAATCACATTGGCGTAGAACTCCTTCACAACATTTACATCAGATTTATTGGTGGTGTAACAAAAGTTTTCCCACCTCCGCTCCACAATAACTCATTTGATTTCTCCTCCCAGACTTTTAAAAACTCGATCTTGTATGCACTTCTTTTCTTTAAATATGGAAGTGAATTTTGTTTGAGCCATCGCATTAACGAAGCGAGACTCGTCGAACTCAACTCTTCTCTTTTGACGTGAAGAATTTCAATCTAATCAAATTATAGAAAAATTTCAAAAATTACTTCAAATATGTAAATAATGGCTTCCAATAGGAATTCTAAGAGTTCAACATTAAGATCCATGAATTTCTTCTCAAATTTTCTTCACATTCTCAAATTTTTTGAGTTCAACACTAAGATCCATGAATTTCTTCCCAAATTTTCTTCACATTCTCAAATTTTTCGGATCTCCTCAATCTGTAAGAAATCCATGGTGAAAATCAAATATTTTTAGCTTGGAGTGAAGCTCTTACCTAGAGATGATCAAATCCGGTGTCAAAAAGCCTTTAAATCGCCTCCCAATCCAAGATCTCTCAAGCCCTAGGTCAAAAATGGCATTTTTAGGAGGAAGGGGTTGATGAATTGTGGCGGTTGGCTCGTCAAAATTGCAGTTAAAGGTATTTTTCATGATCTCTCCGTCGGCGGGGTCAATGGCGCCGTCGACGCGCTCTATTGGATTTTGGAACTTTAGTTTTGGGAAAAATTAACCCTCGGCGGTGTCGAGGGCGCTGTCGGCGGGCTCTATTGATTTTGTCTAAATTCCAAATTTTTGCTATTTTGATCAATTTCAAGTCTTAACGACATCTTTTTAATCATTATGGACATAATTTTAAGTAACTAAATGATGTACTTAGCACATATAAACTTTCACAACACAAAACATCACATTTATATATAAATTCCAAGGTGTACAATTTACGTTACATAACACACCTAAGTTTGGTATTTTCTCAACCTCAATACATTAATTCAGCGCCGCAATCCAAGCCACAACACTCAAAATACTGAAAACAAAACATCCTATGCTTAGTCTCAACTATACAGAGATCTAAAAGCATAATTCTAAAGCAAAGAAAATGAAATTTTTAAATTAAAATATATAGATAGACAGATAGGTAGTAAATATAAATCTACTAATCCTCAGATTTGGTACTCGATTCTCCTCTGAGATCACCCATTGATTGCACATTAACAAAGAGGTTGTAGAAGGGTAGGAATGGAAATTCTTTAGTGTAATCCTCTTCTATTAACTTCATCCTCCTCATCAATCGTATCAAGCTATCTTTTAAATGTCCAGAGTGCTCAAAATGTTCCTTCATCCTCCAGTCTAAATGATCAAAGAAATTGAAGATATTATTAATCACATTCATGACATTTTGTACCTCCTTTTCCAATTTCTTAATTCGGCGCAGGATCACCAGAGACTTATCAGGGACTAAGGGTTGAACTGGCAGTGAATTCTGACATGCTTGATCTACTATAATTGCCATGTCGTTTTCATCTTCAAAAACTAAGAATCTTTCATTTTGATACAAAGGCTTCCAAGGTAGCAGTACCTTTTCCCAATTTTCATAGGACACTTGGAATTGACTGCAAAGTGAGGAAATTGTGGAGGGGTGTCCAAGCCCATAAGTTGATCCATGAGCGATCAGGCCCAAAGCTGACTTCACAATTATAGACCCAATGTCGATCAGCAGTCCCCTTTAGATGCAGTAATTTAAAATGGCACTTTCCTTAGAAACTTTACCGATCTTCATTGTCGGTAACAGTTTCACAGAATTGAAAAAGTGCCAATGTTTCGAAATGAGGTTCAGGAGTGTTGCAGAAAAACTAACATACCCGTTTTCTCTTGTTTCCCAGTTGTCAATTTTGTTCGTTAAATATTGGTAAATCTCATTCATCTGGTTTTGTTGGGACGAAATTGGAATAGTGGCAGACAAGAACATTCTCTATCATATATAATTCATTGATCCGTGTAGGAGTGAAAGTGATCCATCTTCCTAGCACATAAACAACTCTTTGGTTGATTCCATGCAAATTCGCATAAAATTCTTTCACCACTAGAACCACCACGGCGGCGGTAGTGTAACATAGTACTTCCCATCTTTGTTGCACTATTGTTTCTTCAATATCCGTTGTGGGATTATTCAATCTAAAATTTACGAATCCTCATTCTTTGATTAATCTTCTCTTCGTCAGCAACCAGTTGAAGATTCGTTGCGCTTCCGCACTAATAAACTTTTGCCAATTGAAAACCCGCATTCTGGGATTATCAAGGGAATTGGACACCATATAAATGAAATTGGTGGAGTTTCACTTCATTTTTGGAGGGAAAATATGAACTAGAAATCAAATTTTTGAGTTTAAAAAGACAATTCCAGCCCAAAAATTGCTAAAAACCGCCATTTGAACCCTAGTAACCGCCATTTCGCTGGTCTCGCAGTCGGCGGGGTCGATGGCGCCGTCGGCGAGCCTATGTGTCAATTTTGTCTGGACTCTTGGGGAAAACCCACCGTCGGTGGCGTCGAGGGCGCCATCGGCGCCCAAGGCAAAAGTTTCACAATTTCGCTTTAGTCCAAATGCGTTCCAATTTTTCTTCATGGATCTAATTTTTAAGATTTTTCAAGGGTAAATAAGAGTAGTAGAGCTTAATAATACCACAAACTAATGATAATTTCAAATAAAAACTACTATAATCATGAAAAAAGTAAAGATAAATATGGTTGCCTCCCATAAAGCGCTTGGTTTAACGTCGTCAGCCTGACTTATTCAGGTGTTATTCAGGTTAACTGATCATTAAAACCTCGTTAATTTGGTCTTTTACCCTCATAATATGATTTTAATCTGTGTCCATTTACTTTAAATCTATTTCTCGTCTTCTGGTCTTCAATTTTAATAGCTCCGTAAGTATAAACTTGAGTCACAGTAAATGGTCCTAACCAAGACTTCAATTTTCAAAGAAATAACTTCAGCCTAGTGTTGTAAAGCAAAAATTCTTGTCCTAGTTCAAAGTTCTTTTTGTTAATCTTTTGATCATGCCATAACTTTAGTTTCTCCTTATAAATTCTGTCGTTATCATAAAACTTCTTTCTTAACTCTTCCAATTCATTTAATTATAACAATCTCTTCTTACCAGTATCTTTCAAACTATAATTGAATTCTTTAATCGCCCAATATTCTTTATGCTCCAATTCCACTGGTAAGTGACAAGTCTTTCGAAAAATTTGTCTGTAAGGAGTCATTCCAATATAATTTTTATAAGCAGTCCTGTAAGCCCATAATACAGTATCCATTCTAGTGAATCTATTCTACTAGGGTTTACAGTCTTTTCAAGTATTTGTTTAATCTCTCTATTAGAAACTTCAACTAATCCACTAGTTTGAGGATGATAGGCAGTAAAAATTCTAAGCATAATGTTAAATTTTTCTGCCAATCTCTGAATGTACTTATTTCTAAAATGGGATCCTCCCTTAGTGATAATCATTCTAGGCATTCCGTATCTAGTGAAAAGTTTTTCATTAAAAATCTTGAAACACTTTTAGCATCACAATGAGGTAAAGCTTGTGCTTCAATTCACTTAGAAGTGTAGTCTACTGTAATTAATATATATAAGTTCCCAAATGAAGGAATAAATTGTTCCATAAAATCTAATCCCCAAACGTCAAATATCTCAACTTCTAACATGAAATTTAGAGGCATCTCATTTCTTCTAGATATTTTTCCTACTTGTTGACATCGATCACAAGTTCTTATGTATCTATAAACATCTCTAAAGAGTAGGCCAATAGAATCCAGCTTGTAAAATTTTATAAGTTGTTTTATCAATCTCAAAATGTCCTCCAAATTCAGAATCATGACATTTTTGAACGATCAGCTCAGTTTCTTCATAAGGTACACATCTTCTCATAATAAGATCCCTACATTATTTATATAAATAAGGCTCATCCAAAAAATATGATTTTGCATCATGAATGAATTTCTTTTGTTGTTGCAGTGTCAACATAGGTGGTAGAATATCACTTACTGTTAACAATATCAGCATACCATGGTATTTTTCACTCATTAATATTATAAAGTTGTTCATCATAGAAACTGTCTGTAATTTCATTGTCAGAGTCGATTATAAATTTGTTCATTCGAGAAATTGTCTGTAATTTCATTGTCAGTGTCAGATAATCCTGATTTTCTAATCTTGACAAATGATCAACAATTTGATTATCAGTTCCCTTTCTATCAATAACATGACAAATGATCAGCAATTTGATTATCAGTTCCCTTTCTATCAATAACTACAAGATCAAATTTTTCCATCAAAAGTATCCATCTAATCAACCTTGGTTGAGCATCCTTCTTTTGCATCAAATATTTAATAGCAGAGTGATCAGTAAGCACAATGCATTTAGCTCCAATTAAATAAGATCTAAATTTATCTAAAGCATACACAATTGCTAGTAACTCTTTTTCAGTAATAATATAGTTAATTTGTGCATCATTAAGAGTTTTACTAGTGTAGTATATAACTTTAAAAATCTTTTCATACCTTTATGCAAGAACATCTCACATCAGTTCAAATGGTTTCTCCCAGTTAGTTGAAACTATAATAGGGGTNGCTAACATAGATATTGCATCAGAATCATGGATACTAGCTACTCTTTTAGGATTTACCCGCTCAGAGGGCCATTGAAATTTATGCGTAGCCATCTCTTCTATTAATGAATAAACCTCATCAAAAGATTTTGACATTAAAGAATCACCAGCCACAACATCTATAATCGATCTAAGAGATCCCACTAATCTATTATAAAAAGTTTTAGTTATCATCCAATCTAAAAACGAATGATGAGGGCACTTCCTAAGAAGATATTTAAATCTCTCTCAAGCTTCATATAGCGACTCTCCATCAATCTGACAATTCCTAAGAAGATCTTTAAATCTCTCCCAAGCTTCATACGACTCTCCATCAATCTGACAAAATGATGTTATGTCATTTCTAAGTTTAGCAGTTTTGGATACTCTCCATCAATCTGACAGAAAGATGTTATATCTTTAAATCTCTCCCAAGCTTCATATATTGACTCTCCATCAATCTGACAGAACTATGTTATGTCATTTCTAAGTTTAGCAGTTTTGGATGGAAGATTATCATCCAATCTGGTAACGAATGATGAGGGCATTTCCTAAGAAGATCTTTAAATCTCTCCTAACCTTCGTATATTGACTCTCCATCAATTGGGCATTTCCTAAGAAGATATTTAAATCTCTCCCAAGCTTCGTATATTGACTCTCCATCAATTTGATAGAAGTCATTTCTAAGTTTAGCAGTTTTGGATGGAGGAAAATATTTGGATAGAAATTTCAGTGAAAGTTCTCCCCAAATGTTATGTCATTTCTAAGTTTAGTAGTTTTAGATGGAGGGAAATATTTGGATAGAAATTTCTATCTAAGAAGATCTTTAAATCTCTTTCAAGCTTCATATATTGACTCTCCATCAATCTGACAAAATGATGTTATATCTTTAAATCTCTCCCAAGCTTCATATATTGACTCTCCATCAATCTGACAGAACTATGTTATGTCATTTCTCTCAAGCTTCATATATTGACTCTCCATCAATCTGACAGAACGATGTTATGTCATTTCTTAGTCCTAAGAAGATCTTTAAATCTCTCCCAAGCATCATATATTGACTCTCCATCAATCTGACAGAATGATGTTATGTCATTTCTAAGTTCCCCAAGCTTCATATATTGACTCTCCATCAATCTGACATAATGATGTTATGTCATTTCTAAGTTTAAAAGCTTCATAAATTGACTCTCCATCAATCTGACAAAATGATGTTATGTCATTTCTAAGTTTAGTAGCCTTGGATGGAGGGAAATATTTGGATAGAAATTTCTGTGACAGTTCTCCCCAAGTTCTAATAGATTCTGATGGAGGGAAATATTTGGATAGAAATTTCTGTGAAAGTTCTCCCCAAGTTCTAATAGATCCATTGGAGGGAAATATTTGGATAGAAATTTCTGTGAAAGTTCTCCCCAAGTTCTAATAGATCCTGTTGAGGGAAATATTTGGATAGAAATTTCTGTGAAAGTTCTCCCCAAGTTCTAATAGATCCTGGTACCTCTCCATCAATTTGACAGAATGATGTTATGTCATTTTTAAGTTTAGCAGTTTTGGATGGAAGATTGGATAGAAATTTCTGTGAAAGTCTCCCCAAGTTCTAATAGATCCTGGTGCTAACAAATTAAACCACATCTTAGCCTTATCCCTCAGTGAAAAAGGAAAAATTCTAAGTCTCACAGCATCTTTTGAGACTCTGTCATATTTAAAAGTAGCACACAGTTTGAAAAAACTAGCGAGGTGTAAGTTTGGATCTTCATTTGGTGTGCCTCTAAATTGATTGTTTTGTACCATTTGGATAATATCAAGTTTAAGCTTAAATGAGTTAGCAGCTACATAAGAATTTTGGATAGATAAACAAATTTCATCTGTTGTAGGATTTGCATAATTTCTTAGGGGTCTATGTTGGTGTTCATTCTCTATTCCTTGATTGTTCAGGTTGTTTTCCATTGTATCAGAATTTCTAGGTTCTCTTCTTAATCTTCTAATCCTTCTAATAGTATGTTCTAATTCTAAATCGTAGGGTATAAGATTTTCAGGTCCAAATTTACGCATACAATTTAAAATCAGTACTCAGTAAATATAATTAACTAAATATAAAAATTAGTTTCAATTCAAGTAAAAAATTTCTAATAATCCTAATTTGTTTGTTGCTCTGATCGTGATTTGACTCACTCACTCAATCACTCGCCGGCAACGGCGCCAAAAAATTGACAGCGACTTTATATATGCAATAAGNTTTTCCCGAACCCAGCATAATATAAATCCTATTTAATTCTTTATATTAAATAGGGGAATTTGTCGGCCAATACATTAATTTTCGCAGACCAAACAGTGCCATAACTTTCTCTAGTTTATTTGATCGAGCCTCACCCTCAATTCTTGTGTTCATCCTTCAGGATAGATACAGGATTTGAGGTAGACCGCTCTTTCATCTAAACTATGAAAATTATGGGGTCAGTTTGACTTATCTTTTTCAAAATTAAATTTTTTTTTAAATGTCCTTCCGAAGCGGGCAACGGGATTTCAATTCCGATGATCGACAGCTTCTTACGGACAAACCCCATACCAAAAATAGTGCCGATAGCTTCTGGCGACTCCGCTGGGGACTAGCTTCTCTTTCCATTTAAATCAAGAAAAAAAATATCTTCATACACCGGTAATACATTCATGTCCTTCATGAATCAAGATTACCTTTCTTCCGTTGGCATACTTTACCCATTTCTGTCGTGGGAAAGTACGGTCAACTCTTTTGACTTTCTGGATCATCTGTTCAACCATCTTTGAACAGAGTAATTCAGAAGGCCATTAAAAGACAATCAGATCTTTATATGAGGTCGGACCCTCAATAAGTGTGTAGATGGACTAGTTCTACCTGGGTATTATATAAAGTGGATCCTGCACTGGGTCCTAAACTCCTAAACTTTGCATTTTCATCTCCCTTCGGGGATGATTTTGCTTTTCTGGGTCCCGTACTGCGTCCTAAAATATTTCAATTTTACAAAATTGAACTAATACTACATAAATTTTGAAAATTTTGAAAGTTTTATTTGATCTTTAGACTTCTCTGTTGTTAGCTTTAGTGTTTGCACTAAAACTACAATACTTTGGCCATATAACCAACCCCAGCACTTTCTGTTGCAAAGTTGCTANGCAACGGGATTTCAATTCCGATGACCGACAGCTTCTTACGGGCAAACCCCACACCCAAAATAGTGCCGACACTACAGAGCAGAGAGTGAGATCTAGGTGAATGAGGCCTATGAAATAATTAGGTTGTACCAAAGGGTCTGCGATATGCTTTCAGGGCTAACTAGATCATACGGGTAGAGGGTGAATCACCTTAAACCATATCAAAGAAGAGGTAAGAAAATCCTAATCGGGTAAATATAGCTAGGTCAGGATACCATGGATCTTTCATCCTACGCTATTGAGACCCCAAGTCTACCTGTTCAAGAATGTTGTCGACCCAACCCAACTAAAGACCCCCTTGTCAGTAATCCATGAATTGGGTCATCTAAGGGGACCTCGGTAGCCCTAAGGTCAAGAGAAGGAACTTAAGTCATATGACTTTGACCCGACCCACAATTAAGTAGATTTTTAAGCTCTGAAAGACGGTCAGAAACTTGACCCAATTTATGTTTAAGCGGCTAGTATGCAAAATAATATTTTATAAAATTTAGAAGTAATATAGGGGTTTTACACATGTATAAGTATCGTTTCAAGTAATATAGAGTTTTCTTTTAAGACCCCAAGTATCGATCCCATAGAAGCAAGGTAAGAAATACCTTAAATTAATTCTAGGTTACTATTATCAAGCCTTAGTTTGGAATATTAATTAAAGTGGTTTTTCTAATAAATTTTCCCAAATAAAAATATTAAATCTAAAGATAACTTTTCTAGATTTAAGGATAACTTTTCTAGATAAATTGGTTTGGAGAATTTTGAGATTTTGAATACTAACCTTCTCATGCAATGACCTAAATAATGTGAAGGAATGAAATGCTTAAAATATAACATTGTCAGTGATAAATAGGAGCATACCTTATTCCTTACCCCCTCCTGGTGCTTGCAAAGAGCATTGGCTAACATAAGACTGACTCCTTAACATCTCCATTCCACATCAGTATTATCTAGCCTCTCACCTCTAGATGCCTCTAACCTATGCCACCATGATGGAAAAACCCCACCGTCAGGGAAATAAACCTTAAGCCAAATTAATAAGAGTCTAGCATGTCAATCTAGATCTAACCAATTCTACGCCCATCAAAACTTATCTCTTTATTTATTTGCACTCCCCCTTAGGTGATTCCACTCAGGTCATTATATTTCTTAACAGATTTTAACCTCACAGGCGATCAATTTGCAAAGTAAATTAAGAGTCAGTGAAAATACCATCACATTAATAAAATAAGAGAATTTATAAGAAAATCTAAATTTCTAAACATGCATCTATTTCATTGCAAAAGAAAACTAAAATGAAGATAATGGCTAAGGCAGTAAAAGGATTGATAGAATTAAGTAATAAATTATGTGCCAACAAGGAACATATGTCTACCTACTCTCTTTTCAGTTTATATGTATGTTTAGTATTCTATTAGTTTTATGCAACTATATGTCACCTAGAAGCATCTAATAGAAACAAATCATTAAATTATATTTTCTTAAAAGTTGCATTGCCGTCTAAACTATTTTACTAGCCAACCGGTCAATGTGAGTGCACTCAAGTTGAGAGATCACCGCTCTCCCAAGTTTTAGTTTCACTCACAACAAATTTTAACATAATTTATTGTCACATAAGTTATGTCAATGAAGCAAAGAAGATATTACTCATCACATGAAAATAAAAATAATTCTAACATAAAACTAATTTTCCTACACATGCCACTACTTCATATTAAAAGAAAAGAGTAAAAAAAATTACTTACAAAGCATGCATAAAACACAATAAGAAACCTCGTTTAAATAAAAAAAATCCACTATAAAGTGTTTACAATAATTACAAGAAAATGAGGAACACAATATTTAGTTTTTTCCTCCGAAAGAAAGAATAAAAATCTTTCTAACAAAGTCTCCTACCAATCCATGAGCCGCTCATACTTTCTTACTCATATCTCTCAAAATCCCTCACCAATTTCTCCAAAAAATGAAGAAATCTACATCTCTATAAACTCACGCCAAACTACTCCTAAATCACTTCCTAATTTCTTCTCTAGTTTCCTCTAATTACTTCCTGATTACTTCTAATAAAAGGCGTCAGCCCCCCTATTTAAAAAGAAATAAAAACCCCTCCTTTCTTCAAGAGACACATTTTTTCATCCAAGAGACACATCCTTTCATTCCAAGAGACACTTCTCTTCATCCAAGAGCCTTTTCAAGTTTCTAGATTCATTAAATCACTTCACGGAGCGTGCAAGTTGTCCAAAAGCTTTCAAAACATCTTGAAATGGCCTAGAATAGGCCAAAAGTCGTTCAATAACTGTATTGGATGGTATAGTGCCAGTTTGGGGTGCTATAGTGCCTGTGGCTGGTGGTAGGGCGCCATTATGGGTGCAATAGTGCCACGTTGCACGCAGCTCTACCGTTTCGCCCCATTTCACCGAGTTTCACTCAGTTTCAGCTCTATTTTGCTCCATTTCAGCTATGTTGCACTCCATATTGTTATACCTACAAGATAGATATGAAAACAACCATTTTTTAAAGTGTAATTTCATTAAAAAATATGGAATAAATATGAAGGAGGTTAAGCATGGTAAGTCATATCGAAATGCGTCAGATCAGAATTTTCTTCTTTGCTTAATTTGAAGACAAAAATATACAAAATACCTTTCTTTAAAGTGTAATATCATTAAAAATGTACATAAAATGAGCATTAAATGTACACTAAAAATTAGTAATTTTTAGGTGGGTCAATTCCCTCAAACTTAAACGTTACTTATCCTTAAGTAACATGTTGACCTCACTTTTGGTTGAGGTCTAGTTTTTCCTCTTTAATAGCCTAGGGTTAAGCCATAAGACTTTCCTGTTGACTATTCCTAGAGGACTAGAAAGGAACCCTTACCATTAGAAATTCTAAATTATTTTTTGCTCAACTTGAATTTCTACATGTTGGTCCTTACCTCTAGCACTTAGTAGGTGAGGTCAGTATGGAGGAGCTCAAAAGGAGTTTCTCATATGATGGTCAAGCCTTAGGACTAACCCTAGGTGGTCTGGTTTTGGTTAGGCTAGCTTGCACACACTACACTTTTTCAAACACCCTAAACCCTAGGATCCCCTTGATCTGGTCTCCTGACTCCTTTTGGAAACCCCATATGGATGGATCCAAACCCCTAGCCCTTGGCTAAGAAGGTTAGGACCAACATATTGAGCATCCAAAATGAATCCTCATATAGCTTTTATTGTTTTGGCATGACTTCATGGCTTACTTGCCCATTCTAGCCAAAATTCACCAAATTACCAAAATACTCCTACAACCCTAATTTTTGCAAAAAATTTCAAAATACTCAAATTTGTCCAAAAAATCATCTCAAATCACCCACCACTACCTAAATTGACCAAAATTCACCAAACTCCCAAAATACCCCCCAAAATTGTCAAAAATTACCAAAAAGCCCCCATGACCCAAATATTCCCAATTTCAATTGACCTAATTTGACCAAAGCCCCAAATTGCCCTTATAGGTCAAATTTCCCTAAATTAGCCCCAATCTTAACCCAATTAACCCCAACCTTGCCCAAATTCAATTCCAAACCAAAATTCAACATTCCTAATACCAATTGAAACCAAATACAAGCCCAATTTGACCTAATTGCAAGATCAATTTCACCCAAATCAAAAAGCCCTAATTTTGACCTTATGTCTAAATCCCTCAATTAGCCTTCCAATTCAATTAAAAATCACTTGAAGTCCTTCCCAGGTTCTTCATGACATCTCCTCATACCAAATTAAACATTGGGTTGGTCCAATTCAACCCAAACTCAAGCCCATCACACCGTTTCCAAAAGGCCATCAAAATTAAAGCTCAACTTTAATTCCTTGAAATTAGAAAGCCCACATGAGAATTTTTCTCTTCATCATCCACTTCATTAAAATCATTCCCTAAGTTTTAAATTCATGATCAAATAATTCCATAGTAGGCCTTATGACAAACACCACCAAAATATCCCGTAAAATCCAAAATCCTTTCACATGCAAATCACCAAGCCAAAGAGAAGCCATGAAGCCATTCCTAAGCCATAGGTGAGCCATGAATGCTTTTCCACCTCACCAAGCTATTAATGGCAAGAGGACAAGCCACTTTCAAATATCCTTAAAAAAGGTTTTAAACCTTTTAATGACACACTTAAACCTATGCTTAACCCAAATCTTTTGGATGTAGACCTCTTCACACCATTTCAGCTGGCTCACCTGGTCTTAGCCAGCCATGGGGAATCACCCACGCTATTTCCATAAGGCTAAACCCAAGCTTGACCTAACCTAGCCGAAAACCCCTTCCATTTCATATAATAACCTTTACACATGTCAACCCAAATTGACTACACCATGACCTAACCCTGACCTTCCTGAGTCAAATGGTGACCCCTCTTTGGCCGACCAGCCGCCTTGGCTGCCGGAAAACTCAAATCAAAGAACTCAACCTAGGCCAAAACCCAAAATTTAACCCAACCAAGCTGGCTCATTCCAATTGGATTGTTGCCCTTTTCTCCTCTCTACCTAAGAAACTCATGGAACCCACTGGCCAGCCATAGTGGCCTCTCCTTCCCCCTCTATTTAAATTCACCCTCCACGACCAAGGGAGGAGAGCTTGAAATTCCTTGGGGAGACTCTGCCAAATTATTCCCAGAGCTTCTTCAAGACCTTTTGAGCTCAATCCAACCATCCTCGAGCCCTCAAACACATTGCTTGAGCTCAATTTTGAAGCTCAAAATCAAGCCCAAAATAGGAAATCTCTCTAAACTCCACCAAAATCAAATTCCTTGTACCCACACAATCAAAAATCAAAGATTCCTCTAGACTCGCCCATAAAAGCCCCATCACCTAACCATCCTAAGGTAGACTTTGATCAACACCCTAAATCAGCCTTGGTCGAAATCATACCTAGGAAATTCACCATGACCCAAGGCTTCATCTAGAAGCTCTCTGGATTAAACTCAAGCTTTTGGAAGCACCCAATTGAGGCCACATATCTTGGGCAAAGGTATTGAACTCTCCCCTTAAACCGAGCTTATTTTAATTCTCCATGCTCATAGGCTTGATTTAAGACTTGATTAACCATATGGATATGTTCTCATAGTCAAGACGAGTCGATAGGAAGAAACCTCACTTGATTTGGTTGAGTATCGAGCGATATATTAAGGCTAGAAGTTGGACAACTCACGGGTTTGGTTCATCGGGGGCGATGACAGAGGACCGTCCGATCACGCATGTATTGGATGGATAGATGAGATCAAGCCGGATGGAGGAGTGGAAGGAAAAGGCGGGCCAAGTCAGCGCTAAGGTGTCTGGCGGCGCCGAACCAGAAGACGCCACGTGGAAAGTTCGGAGACACCAAGGATTGCATGGCGGCGCGGTGGATAAATAGAAAAATAAGGATTTTTTTATTTATTTAAATGACCATAACTTCAAAATTCTATATCTTGGTGTAGAAAAATCACAAAAATAAAATAAAAATACCATTTTGCTCAGTGAACAGAGAAGAATAATGTGGAAATAGTTTCATATTTTTTTGATGTATGTGCAATTTTAATTAATTAAATAGTGTATTTCTTATTTGAATTCTCCATTTTCATGAACATTTCACCGTGACTTGATTTTTGGGGTTTAGCTTTATCTTTCACGAGGAATCTTCCCTGATTTTTCTAAGGTAAGGGGAGATCTCTAAGCAGAGATCTCTATTTTTCAAGATGAAGGTCCCTGTTTTAGTATAATAATTATAGTCATTAAAATATTAATAAAAAAATACAAAATTTGTTCAGGTAGGTTCACTGTGGTCAGAGGGCCCTAGAAAACTTATAAACTCTATTTAACTCATTAAGAATAACCCTAATTATCACCAACCCCTAAACATAAAAGAAAATTAAATTGGAATATTTATAAATTTAAATAGAATAAAAATCATTCTCTACTATGATTTAATATTAGAGGAGCTCCCCATAAAAAATTCAAGTCAATTGTAGTTCATTTGACCACTAAAATGAATTAATCAAGTGGAATTGCATTTTTGGCACTAGAATAATTATAATAATTGAAATACAATTCAAAAAATCACAAAAGTGGTTTTGGGAGCTTTTTATAACTAGAGGAACCTAGGAAAAATAAAAGCAAAATTAAAATAAATATTTTATTTTTTAGTTATTTTTAAGTATTTAAATAATTAAGAATTAATTAAAAATCTTAAAAATTGCAAAATTGAAAAATACACTTAAATGTCAAATTTGGTTTCCTGATCACTGGAACCAATTAAAATAATTTTCCTAATTTTTTAAGTCAAGATATTAATTTTTAAAGGCTAAAAATAAATTTTCTTTAATTTTCACTAAACATAATTCCAATAATTAAAATATAAACCAAAAAAATATAAAATTTGTTTATTTGGGTTCCCTGAACTTAGAGAGATTTAATAAAAATATAAAATTTAATTTTCCAATTAAATAATATTTTACATTTAATTAGTACTCAAAACAAACAAATAATTCTAATAATTAAATTAAACCTATAAAAATCTTGAAAATTGGTCCAAGTGGTTCTCTGTTTTTTAATAAACCTCCAGTAATTTTCTTAAGGAGAGAAGTTTGGTTTTGGTTGAGTTATTAGATTTTCATTGAAAGTTCCTATTTTTTGCATTAAAAATAATTATAAAAATTAAATAAATTTAGAGAAATCACATTTTCTCCTCTGATGTTTTATTTAACCCATGAGTGAGGTAACATAAGAATTTTTAAGTTATTTGAGTTTGATTTAATTAATTATGGGATGTTAAGGCCTTAGGGGCAAAAGGGTAATTTTGTAATTTAGGCCTTAATTAATATTTAGGGGATGTTTTATTTAGCCATGAGAATGTTAAAGAAGTTGTGATGATCTTTTCACTTCAATCTTAATTTACTTTCAATCTGGTTAATTGATTTATTAAAATATGTTGAGTTTTACAACTAAAGTGAAGATTACATCCAAGATTTGGGGAGGTCAAAGGCCTTGAAAATTGGGTGCAAATAAATAGGGAAATAAGAATTATCGGGCGTAGAATTGTAGATTTTAGAGTGACAGACTAAAATCCTCAATTTGGTCCTATCATTTTGGTGCTAAAGTGTAGATGTTAGCACTCGCGTGAGGGGAACGTGAGAGCTCCGAAGTGAGAGTCGGTATACTCCCAGCCTACCCGCAGATTCAGTAACCAAGCATAGGATTAGTCAATGTTCTTTATGTCTGGTCCAAAGGGTAAAGAATATGTATGCTCTTATTTGGCATAATACAATTTGAACTGATTCAATTTATCCATTCATTTAAATTTCTTGACAAGGAGAATGATGTTCTCTTATATATTGAACTTCACATTAGAAACTTTATTAGTAGAATTAATTAATTAAGAGTTTATTAAAATTAAATTTTTATTTCAATTGCCTATTAGTGACAAATATGTAATTTGAACTATATTGTTGTGATTAATTATTGATTTTTTAAAATCTTAGTTCATAGCCTCTAATATTACTCCCTGTGGGATCGATATCCATGACTCTATTAGAGCCCTGTATTACTTGAGCGATACGTATATTTACGTTGACAAGTGTGACTTTACAATTATTGAATATTTTATACGCATCTTTATCAAATCTATAATTGTTATCAAGTTTTTTGGCGCTGTTGCCGGAATTTAAATCTTCTAGCAGCAGTATCAAATTCTTGTATTTTTAAGCATATATAAAGTCGTTGTCACTTAACCAAAACTTAACTTGAGTTTAACCTAACTTAAACTCAAGTTAACCCAAACATTAGGTTTCAACCCACATTGAACCTAACTTAACCAAAACCTAACTTGAGTTTAACCTTACTTAAACTCAAGTTAACCTAAACATTAGGTTCAACCCACATTAAACCTAACTTAACCAAAACCTAACTTGAGTTTAAGCTAACTTAAACTCAAGTTAACCCAAACATTAGGTTCAACCCACATTGAACCTAACTTAACTAAAACCTAATTTGAGTTTAACCTAACTTAAACTTAAGTTAAGCCAAACATTAGGTTCATCCCACATTGAACCTAACTTAACCAAACCTAATTTGAGTTCAACCTAACTTGAACTCAAATTTAACTCAAACATTAGGTTCAACCCACATTAAACCTAACTTAACTAAACCTAATTTGAGTTCAACCTAACTTGAACTCAAATTTAACTCAAACATTAGGTTCAACCCACATTGAACCTAACTTAACTAAAACCTAATTTGAGTTTAACCTAACTTAAACTCAAGTTAACCCAAACATTAGGTTCATCCAACATTGAACCTAACTTAACCAAAACTTAACTTGAGTTTAACCTAACTTAAACTCAAGTTAACCCAAACATTAGGTTTCAATCCACATTGAACCTAACTTAACCAAAACCTAACTTAAACTCAAGTTAACTCAAACATTAGGTTCAACCCACATTGAACCTAACCTAACTAAAACCTAATTTGAGTTCAACCTAACTTGAACTCAAAGTTAACTCAAACATTAGGTTCAACCCACATTGAAACTAACTTAACTAAAACTTAACTTGAGTTTAGCCTAACTTAAACTCAAGTTAACCCAAACATTAGGTTCAACCCACAATGAACCTAACTTAACTAAAACCTAAATTGAGTTCAACTTAACTTGAACTCAAAGTTAACCCAAACATTAGGTTCAACCCACATTTAACCTAACTTAACCAAAACTTAACTTGAGTTTAACCTAACTTAAACTCAAGTTAACTCAAAAATTAGGTTCAACCCACATTGAACTTAACTTAACCAAAGCCTAACTTGAGTTTAACCAAACTTAAACTCAAGTTAACCCAAACATTAGGTTCAACCCACATTGAACCTAACTTGACCAAAATCTAACTTGAGTTTAACCTAACTTAAACTCAAGTTAAACCAAACATTAGGTTCAACCCACATTGAACCGAACTTGAGTTTAACCTAACTTAAACTCAAGTTAACCCAAACATTAGGTTCAACTCACATTGAACCTAACTTAACCAAAACTTAGCTTGAGTTTAACCTAACTTAAACTCAAGTTAACCTAAACATTAGGTTCAACCTAATTTGAACCCAATTCAAACTTAAATTTCAACCCATATTGAACCTAAATCAAACCTATAACTTAGGTTCAACATATACTGAATTTAAATCAAACCTTAAACTTAGGTTCAATTCAAATTGAACTTAAGTCAACATAAACTTTAGGTTCAATCAAAATTGAACCTAACTCATTTCAACACTTAGTTTCTACCTATATTAAACCTAAAACATCTCAAGTCCTAATTACATTGAACTTAAACCATTTAAAATCTTTAGGTTCTACCTATATTGAACCTAGAACATCTTAAGTCCTATCCACATTGGACTTAAAACTCTAGGTTCTATCTACATTGAACTTGAATCATTTTCAGTTTCACCGACATTAAACCTAAATTTTAGGTTTCAATTAAATTTCTCAGGTAAAATTGACATATGACCTAAAACAAATGACATCATAAAAATCTAACTCACCTTAAAAGACATTAAAACACAACTGAAACATCTGTGTTCAGATTTACGAAGATTTCTTGGACGACGCAATCTATGGTTGCTAATAAGAATTTTCTGGTCCTAGTTTAAATACCTTTCGGAATAAGTAAATCTGAATACTTCACGGTCCCGGGACGACGGACCCATAAACATCTTGACCAGGTCGTTTAAAAAATTAAATGACCAACTAAAATTTATAAATCTGACAACATGGTTTTATGCTAATCATGTTCTCTTTTGCAGGTTTATTTAAGACATGAAAACAAAATTTCGCTCTAGATTTCCTTTGCATGTTATAGGGTGTACTAACTCTATTTTGCAGGACGACATTCGAAAGTGGAATTTCAAGATAACAAAACCAAACAAAAACAAACAAAACAAAATAAAATGACATAAACAAAATGGCATGACATAAAACAAAACCTAAAACTTTTAGGACAATGAGAAAACCTAAAACTTTTAGAATAATGAAAAAAACCTAAAACTTTTAGAATAGTGACAAAAAACCTAAAACTTTTAAGACAATGACTTTCAGGATAGTGACAAAACCTAAGAAGTTCTAGGATAATCCCGACACATATTGGCATTTTCTTGAGATTGAATGATTAATGTTCATCTCTTCAAAATGAATGTTTGACGTTAATCAGGAGTGTTCTTAGATAATTATCTAAGATGTAATTAACTAAAGGAGCTGCTCTTATAGGAGACTTAAAGGACCCAAACAAAACCTCTGGTTACAAAATTTTTGGAAAACCTTAGTAAAGACATATTCTAAAGATTTCCATTGTAGGTTTATCACCTAATGTTTTCTTTCTCTATCTCTATTATTCTTAGTCCTTTTCTCTTCATTTTCTGAATTCCTTGAAATTCTAAGGATTCTTGACATAATATGAATAGAATAAGTCATTCAGAAATTAGGACAAAGAAATAGATAAGATAGAGATTTGACGACTCCTCAAACCGACAATATCACAAACGACATGCGCCTCTCTTGGCCAGGTGACCCGATCCGCGCGGAGTGAGGTGCCCAAATTCACCACCATGTAAATTTTATTTTTGAAATAGTTTTTTTTTTTTTGTTTTGTAAACGCAGTAAGTAAAGTTGGCAAGATAAAGTAAAAGAATAGTAAAATGAAATTTACAGTAAATGAGTTGTAAATGCGTACATGAGTCTCTAATATCGCTACAACAAGGGTTAGTACGAAAAAACATAACATAATTACAAGAAATTTAAATAAATTACAAGAAAAGTCCATTATCGAAAAATAAAAACCATTAGTAAAAAAATATAAAAAAATAAAACAAAACCCGATATCACATATGAAAGACCAAGGCTACGTGTAAGAATTTAGTAAAGGTAAGGGCTCAGAGTTGGGTTGTGTGTTTTATAACTCCAACCTCTCATAAAAGCTACCGACCCAGTAATCTATGAAGGGCATTCCCTAACCTCGATTGAAGGGATTAACCATGGACCTTTATAAGTTTTTATCAAAAATTTCTTTAATTTTTCATGCATGTAGAATTTACTTTAGCGAGCATAAGTAATCATATCACAAAAAAAATTGTTGTTGTCTAATATTGTAAGCATTTTGTAAAGCGATAGGGTCCACGGACCATTGACTCTAGTCAGGCTAAGACTGCCGACAACTTAAGAGTGTCAGGGCAACTTCCACCAAAAGCTGGTGAATAATATCGTTGATCCTGCTCTCTCCTCATTGAAGGTCATTGACGCAAGAGAAACTATTCCAAATCTCACTTTGTATCCATCACTTGGCACACATAAGCAATGTCATCATCGTATTCGCTATGTAGAAGTCTGTTAACCGATATGAAGTGTGATATTATTTTTTTTATTTGCCCCGAGGTGTAGCTTCACAATCATCCAATGCTTTGACCACGTTCGGGTTGACCTCGCAATGGTGCACTGATAAGTTGGGAGTATTACTGCTTATATTATTGTTACTAATTTATTATCATTTATCTACTATTATTATGAATCATCATTAATGAAATTATTATTATTACTATTTTTAATATTATTATTATGGTTATTATTCACTAATTTCGTAATTGGTTCATTTATACATGTATTATTTTATTCACTTATTTACCCTTCATTTATACATACAAGTTATCATCATTATCACCCCCCTTTTATTGTTATTGTTATTATGATTTTTGTTATATTACTTACTGTGATTGTTTTACATAGTTGTATGTATTTCCATTTATTTATTATTATTATTAGCATTATTATTTTGGTTATATATTATTGTATATGTATATTTTATTATTATTCTATATATATATATAT
>JXCR01137953.1:152152-215824 GCA_002079205.1 Phalaenopsis hybrid cultivar | reverse complement strand
CGTATGCACATATATATTGTTATTAGTGTTATTATTACTTATATGTCATTATTATTATTAGTATTGTTATTGTTTTATTACTATTATGATTATTGTTATAAATTATTAATTATATATTACTATTATGTATATATTTTATTATTATCTATTTTTGTTAATATTATATATTATTATTATGATTTGTTTATACATACATTTATCTACATATTATTATTATTACTCTTATTATTTATTATGTATTTATATTATTATTATTATTATTATTATTATTATCATTATTATTATTTGTTTATGTATATACACTTATATATATTATTTTTACTATTAATTCATATTATTATTATTATTAGAATGTTATATATATATATAAATTATTTTTTATTTTTTTTATTTTTTTTATTTTATTTTATTTTTAAAAGAGCCAATAGCTCCTGATTCATTAAAACAGAAACAGAAAAGTTACAAAAAAGGAGGGCAGGGAAAAGGCCCATCCTAGATTAGCAAACTAATCTAATAAAAGGAAGAGCCACAATGTCTCCTTTCAAAAGTAAAGCTAAAGCAGGGGTGAGGCTTTTACATATCAAAGGTTTTTCAGAGTGAAGGCCAAATTTGGCAAGCCAATTTGCTGTTCTATTACCTTCTCCATATATATGGGAGTAAAAGATCCTTTGTCCCAAACACAAACTTCTAATGCTGTCAAACCAAAATTTCAGATACCATGGAACATGTATCCTCCCTTCTAGAATGTTGATTAAAATCTGAGAATCAGATTCTACAATTAGGAATTTAAAGTTGCACTTTTGAGCCATGTAGATTGCCCAGAACACTGCTTGAGTTTCTGCATCCAATGAGTCCTCAGCCCAGGTAGGAGAATGAAAGTAACATATATATATATATATATATATACATATATATATATACACTCGTATGTATGTATATATATGTATGTATGTATGTATGTATATGTCTTTTATGTTCAAATACTTATATGTAATATGTTTTTATTTGTTTTAATTTTATTTTTTATTATCTTTATTTTGTTCTTAAAATTTCTCTCTCTCTCTCTCTCTCTCTCTCTCTCTCTCTTGCATGCAAATGCATAGAAATTGAGTGTCATGTATGTAAACAAATACATAGAATTTTTCGTACCCAAATACATAGGAATTGGGTAGTATATATGTAAATATTTTTGTACAAATAAATAAGAATTGTGTGGTATCTATGTAAAATTCCTTTTTGTTTTGTTGTTTTTCTGTAAATAAAAAGAATTGAATGGTATGTATGTAAATCCCCCTTTTTTTTTGTTTTGTTTTGCTGTAAAAAAAAAAGAATTGAGTGGTACGTATGTAAATTTTTTCATTATTATTATTTTTTTTTGTTGTTCCTCTTGCATGCAAATACATGGAAACTCAGTGGTATGCATGTAAGTTTTCCTCTCTCGTGTACGCAGCAAGGAAGAAGAGCAGGAGGGGGTTCGCCGATGGAAGAAGAAGATGAAGAAGGAGTGGGGTGGTTGTGCCGTGAAGGAGGAGGAGTAGGGGAGGAATGCGAGAGGAAGTGGGCGGCTGTGATATGAAGGAGAGGCGTGTGGGAGCAGAGGGATGGGGGGTAGGTAAAAATATATACATTATTATTATTTTTATTTCATATCATTTTTAAATTTTTATTATATTACATTGTTTATTATGTATTATTATCATCATTACTATTATTGATAATTTATACGTACATGTTTATTATTTATTATTTTGTTATATGTATTTATTTCTTTTTAATTAATTTTCTAATTTTATTATTATCATTATCATTACTATTTATATATTTTTCTTTTATGATTTGTTATTTTATTATCAATATATATATATATATATATATATATATATAATATTTTTTCTTTCTATATATATTTTTTATTATTGTTAGTATTTATTATTATTATTATTATTGTTCATACACGTGTATATATATATATATATACAATAATTGTCATTTATTATTATTATTATATCATTATCTTTTATTTTGTTATTTATATTTTTTATGAAGAATTTAAATTTTTAATTAAGATTTTAGTTAAGGGCAATTATGATTTAATAATTGGAATTGTCAGTTAATTGGATTATAATGTGTGCTTAGTGTGAACTATAATGTGTGTGTGTGCGTATGGTGTATGTTGGTGTGTGATGTTTCAAATAAATAAACTCTTAAGTCTAAAAGGTCTTCTTATGCTTTCTCAATCCTTATGGGAACTCAACTTGAGTTTCAAAATATTGATTTCAATCGACTCAACTAAATATTGAGGATTTGAAACTACACATGTGAGACTACAAGGAGTCAACCAGTGGATCAAATTTTTAAATGGTGTGGGTTCCATCAATTGTCTTTTAAGATAGTCAAAAGAAAAGTCTTATGACCAGATCCTAAGCCTTTAAGATAAGAAAACTAGACTTCATACAAAAATGAGATCAACGTCACAATACCAAATGGGTAGCGGCTCATGAGCGAATGAGGCCTATTACATAACCATATCATTCTGTAGGGTCTACACTATGCTTTCAGGTCAAATCGACCCAAAAACAGTAGAGGGTGAATCACTTTATTACAAACAGACAGTTGTCTATCCATAATAGGTGTCTGTAAGACGACATTGTCGAAGCGTTAAAGGAGCGACATGGCTTAAAGTGGGTAAGCAAAGGAAGGGTAGAGTAATCATAACTAGGTAGAGATAACCAAGTCAAGATACCATAGATCCGTCATCCCAAACTAATAGAATCCTAAGTTTTCCTGGTTGTGAAGTTGACCTAACTAGGCCAAAAACCTCTTGTCAGCAATCTGTGAATTGCGTCATGCAATAGAATCTTGGTAGACCTAAGGTCAAAAGAAAGAAATTATAAATCTTATGACCCTCCATGGGTAGAAAGTAGAGGAGGGACTTGTACCTGCCAAAATGGCAAGTAAGTTGTTGGAGTGAAAAGAGAAGAGAGGTATGGATACGAAACCAAGACACTCTCACAAAAGACTTATTTCCCTTCTTAGTCGGGGAAGCCTCACCCTAAGCACGCTAGACAACCACCTAAGTAGAAATCTTATGCTTGGTCAGGAGTCTTGAAGAAACACTTGGACTTGTCCTCGGGACATGCAAGTATGATGCAGTGATCTACAAGTCCTGATATGGAAACCTAATTTGTACGACTTGGATGATAGCCATGCAATGCAACTGTTTTAAATTCGAGTTGAATGTCGTGCAAGAAAAAAAAATGTAAGTTTTAAAAAATTTTAGATATTTTAAACCTAAATTTTAATTAATCTCAACTTTTTATTAAACTTTTATAGAAAAAGTTATAATTTTAGGTCCTTAGAGAGGCCAAATTGTATTTTTTGCATCGAGCCCAGACAAGCCACAAGCAAAGAAAGAGAGACTGACGAGAGCTCTACGGAATGCAAAACAAGCCAAATCAATAAAAAAAAAGGTCGGGCACTACCGAGTCAACAACATATCCCGAAAAGCAAAGAGGCGGCTAGACACCGCACATACATACCTGGACATAATGTTATACATCAAAGAGAAATTAGAATTATGGTACGAGACATGAGCCTGCAAAACTCATGCCCATACCTTATTTTTGGCACAAACTTCAAGTTTAGTGATTCAATAAAGTACATGATAAAATTCTAAAAGAAAGACTTAACCTACAAAACAACAAGATTAGTACAGGCTATAGCATGCAACATGAAATAGACCACATTCGACAGGAGGAGAGCTTAGCAAGCATCTGCAGCAAATATGTTAGTTTTAATGGTTAAGCTCTTCCTTGATAAATGTGAAACCCTGCAAGAAGATTGCCCCTATATATGTTAGTCTGCAAGTCTCAAACTCCAGTAAACACACAAAGTATTAAGCAAAGGATGCCTGGTTTGGGTAGAAAATAGCAGAGAATAATAAACATGACACCAAAAAAACTATCTACCATCCAAACCCTAGCCTCATAAACCATCTAAGCACAAAGGGTCCTAATCATAGTATCTAAGTGTTTGCAAAGTGTGGGTAAAACATGCATGCTGATCACATGCATTAACTTGCATTACTTGTCGAGTTGTCCTCGCGAGCAATGCATATTAACACATCGTGACCAACGACGGGTTACTCAACTAAATAGTACAATTTATCACCGAGACGATTGAGGAATGCACATGCAAACACAAAGTAATCTAGTGCATTGTGACCATTCTATCAGGTTAGAAGTGATCACTAGATAACAAATATTCATCACAGGTATATAGTGACATATACTAGTGATGAATATGTCGAGAGTGCAAAGATGCAAATGCTCAATCACAAACATAGGCAAACACATGCTCAATGCAAAATGATGTGCTCCTAGTAGTGTGGGGTGCTACGTGGAGAAAGGGTAATATGACTTGTGCTCCAAACAAAAAAAAAGTGTGATCTAGGCAAGGTGAGAATCAAATACTCAAGTGAAAGTGCATCATACAATAGGTGGGTTCAGAGGCTAGAAAGCGTGACCCGTGCTTAGTGACACAATGTGAAGTTACAAACAACGTGCACTGGATAGGTTCAGAGGCTAATGAAGCGTGACCTATGCCAAGTGGCACGATGAGGGAAACAAAGTGCACTAGATAGGCTCAAGGGCTATAAAACATGACTTACGCTAGGTGACAAGATGATATGTATAGGTGCACAGATTGTATGCACTTGATGAGTTCAAGGGCTAAGGTGCTTGACACATACCCAGTGGCATAGTGTGGCATACCTACGACATTTTGAAATGGTTTTGTGTCATAGGAAATGAGGTGGCAAAATTCTCATTAGGGAGAATAATGCACGGGGTAGGCTTAATGTGCAAGCAATCCTCGAAGAAGACATGTGATTGTAGTGAGTTTGTGAGAACGCAGACACAAGTGAAGACCTCAAATGTACAACATACGAGCATAAAGGATGTTATGCAGAAGAACATGCAAGTGTGAAAAAGTGCATGTGCAAACACCTGTGATATGTTATGAAGTGACGTAAGGATGCCACAAAGCAAATGAATATAGTAATGTTCCCATGGGAGGCACAAATAATTGTCATGAGCATATGATGACATATGCTCACAAGTGCATGACAAGATACTAGTGTGATGTGCTAATGCGGGCAATGTGAAGAAAATAAGCACAAATGCAACATAAAAAATGAAGCTAACTGATTGATTAATCAAACCGAAGGTGGTTGATCAATCAAGTTGATCAAAAAAGGTCGATCGATCAATCAGATCGATGGCGGCTGATCAGCCAGGTTGACGGAAAGGTGGTCTATCGAGGCAATCGAGGCAGTGGCGGCTGATTGATCAAGTCAATAGAATGATGTCGACCGATATGATTTGGTCGATGGCGACTGATCGATCAGCCGCCATCGAGGTGGCTTCAACCCATTCGTCAAGTGTGAAGCCACTGAACAACCACAATTTTACAAAGCTTTCAACGGATTAGGTTAAGGTTGTAGTCACTCTTGGATTCGTAGGTGGGTCTTGAAAAGCTCATAACCTATGGGAGCTTCCTCTAGCACAAAAAATATCCTATCTTCTCTAACACAAAACCTAGAGGCTTACTAGGAAGAAAGAACGAAGGTTTTCAGAGTTTCTCAGTGAAGCGGTGGTTGATGATCTGTTCTCTGAGCTTATCCAAGTTCCTTCACGGCGAGGATGACAAAGCTTACACTAATCTCCTACGCTGAAGCGGTGAAGAAGCTCTCATTGCCAAAGAGGAAAAAATAGGTCATCGATCTTCTCCTTCTCCAAAGATAGGAAGAAGCTTTCCTTTTCAGAATTGATTTTCTCATATGCCTTCTCGAGCTCAACTCACAAAATGACATCAGAAGAAGAAGACGTAGGAAATGAATAAGGAGAAGGAAAAAGAGGAAGAGGAGAAGAAGCAGAAGAAGGCTTCCCTAGGGTTCCTCTTGTTGAGGAAGATGAAGGCTCCCTGGAAGCATTATGCTCTCTCCCGACCTCTCCTATTCTAGAGCTCGCGAAATGGTCGGATCCTTGTTGATTTGCCCAAGGAAGCTGATATCCCTTGGTTCAAGTTTAGAGATGACCCCTTTTCCTTTTTGGTGTGAGCTAAGGTAGCTCCAGATACTATTTCAAGCTTCAAATTGAACAAAAATGGCTTATCAGATAGTTAAACAACACTACCGACAAAAATTCAGGGACTAGAGCATAAAATGGGTGCGAATGAACTAAACTGGTGTGTCCATGCACACGCACCAGCATAATTACGTCGGATGCTCTGTTTGGCTGGCGTGGCCACCCTATGGCAGGTGTGGTCACTCCCGTTGAAAAGTGTCGCGGGTGCCTTTGTTTAGGCTGGCGTGGTCACACCCAAACTAAGTGTGGTCACGCTCGTAAAAAATGGGTCGTGAATCCCTTACAGTTTGAGCATGGTCACACCTTTTTTGGCGTAGTCACGCCAAAGGCTAGGCATGACTACACCTGTTGTAGGCCCTTAAACCTTTTTGAACTCCAAAATCCTGTCAAGAGGGTTTATGACTTATTCGAGTTGAGAAGTCATAAATGCCTCAAACATCATAATGATCGTCAGGCTCGCCTTATCTTGGGCAGGCCAATGTCCACCAACATTAGCCGCTTCCGAGCATGACCAGAGCAGTGCTAGCCCCTTTAGCCTGGTGCAAGATGTGCTCGTTTAATTCTCTACGGATTCTTTGAGCAATGGGACATTACACAAGAACATGATATGATCCCTAGTCCCTCGAAAGGACGTCAAGTGTGTATGGCATTAAAAATGGAGGCCAACAAATGCACCTTGGTGTATGCTTTTCGTTGATGATATCCTTTTTCTGGAGAAGGCTAGAGAGAGTTCGGGAAAAAAAACCTTAATTATGAAGGTCAACTTTAGAGTCTAAAGGGTTTCATTTAAGTAGATAAAAAACTAAACACATGTAATGTAATTTTATAGAAAAAAAAAAAATCTAGTGTTGAGGATGTAACAACGGAGTATCAAGTCACTAAAAGGGGTGAACATTTTTTATATCTCAGATTTATTGTTAATAGTGATGGTGATATAAATGGGGATGTTACTAATATAATATAAATTGGATGGTTGAAGTGAAGGAATGAATCGAGATTATTGTGTAATCGAAAAGTACCGCTTAGACTTAGTTCCAATAGCCAACATGATTAGAGTCGTTTTAGATGATTTAATCACATCAAACGTCGATCATCTGATGACCCCAATAAGGAGTACATATTTTAGATTTAGCTTGTGTTATAAAGGAAAGCACACCTAAAAAGACTTGAGCATAGTGTATAAAAAATTACCTTAATTTACTAAAATTAAATGAAAATATGACACTTAATAGATCATAATGGAGAAAAAGGATTTACATAACCAACCCCACTTAAAGGCTTGTCCTTGTATTACTCTTAGAGAATATTGTTTTCAATTAATTTAGATTATCAAATAGAATAGAGTTTATTACCCTTCTTCTATTAAGCTTTAAGAAATTTGCATCTTATTTATTTTAGAAAATGCGTTAAGTCATATATTTCGCATAAGAAACTAATGCCATATCTAATATTAAAAAAAACACTAATATTATACTTAAAAAGTAGGCATTATGCCTATTTTTATCAACTTTAATCCACAATTCTTAGCAAGTAATACACATAATTAAGATGGGAGAAGCAAAATAATAATAATAATAATAATAATAATAATAATAAATTAAAATATATGAAAAATGCCAAAGAAAAATCTCGACTAAACCAAAGGGGGACATTATAATAAGATCTGATGAATGCAATGCACAACACTCCAGATGCTTGCCCAATACCAGCAGACAGAAAAGGAGCCATCATTCCAAAGGAAAAGGCCGATATTTTAGACGAGCTAAAAAGTCCTTTTTTCTTTATTAAAATCATGTTTTGTTTCCCCATTATATTTTTATTCCAAGCAAAAAAAAATAACAAAAGAAATAGAATTAGCAAGAGATTTTCTTTTTTCAACACAAACTCATAAAAATTTTATAAGAATTTGAACTTAGATGCCTAGAATATTTATAAAGTTGAATGATAGAGCTTTTAGTGTTTGAAAGTGCTCCTAAAAGAGAGCAGCACAGTTGCTACAAGGAAAAAACTTTCATGGCAGAATTGACAATGATGGAGAAAGAGAAACTGAACATGAAAACTGATCAAACAAAACCAACTTCGCTGGTCACAAGAAAAATGATTGTTCCTGCCAACCATGGCTTGCTCACATGTACAGATGGAAACTTATTCCAGAGGACTAGGGAAGGAGAACAGTATTTGATGGAATAGCATAAAGATAATTTTAGCAAGAAAAAAAATATAAGTACAGTAAATGAAGGAGAACAGTATTTTAATGGAATAGTGCACAGTATTAAACATTATCATAGAAGCAAACAAGCCATTTACACAAAAAAAAAATACCAATGAGGAACACAGGAGCTGACAAATTTGGCATCTTTTTGGGCAACTAAGGATGCTAGTTGGAAGTTTCAGGGCTACATATGAAACAAAAATTAAAAAAAAAAAACACTAAAATACATAGTTAGACACAAACTAACTTGTACCCTTGAACTTCTCAGTTATGGGAGAGAACTTTAAAGGCATATGATTTCAATTGGAGTTCCATAGTATCAGCTGTTGCAATGCTAGTCCTGATTTTTGCTCTTCTCCATGGCTCTTGGAGCTGTAAGAAAACAGATCAAAATCTTGAAAAAAAGTTTTCGAAGATCATAGAAAACATCTAAGCAAAATAATTTACAATTTCAGAAAACATGAACTGTAAAGGTGAAAACAGATGTTCCAGAACATAAAAAAGTATAATAATGAAGGCAAACCAAAAGAATCTAAAGCTCATTAATAATTATCGAACTGGTATGCATTTTTAGATTAGTTACAGTAAATTTGATGATATCAATGTAAAACATTTTGTAATGCCGAAGTCAAGCATAAATACATATGGTTTGTTATTTCTCAGAAAACAGACTCGAGCATCCAAAGAAGCCAGTTATTTCCATTGGCCATAATACTTATTTAAGAAACATACCAAGTCCAATTGCATCTGAGCCCTTCATAATTCTCAATCTTTTGCAGGAATCAATGAACATCCTGAAATTCACACAACAAAATAAAAAATCAATAATAAATTGTATACTCAGAAAACTATATATGATGGCTAGCACAGTCTGGAACAATTTGAGTCCTATCTATAGAAGAAGAAAAGCTAACAAAATTATTATTTCCTAAAGCAAAGCAAAGAAAAAGTAACTTATTAAAGAGGACAAACGAATCCAGAAGCTTGGAGCATAAAAATTTATCTTTAACTGCTCCTTTGCGTACCTAAATACTATTATACAATCATAATTTTCTTTTGGCAAAAGAAATCTAAGAGTTTATAAATAAATGTACTAATAATCTTTAGTTAGTTTATCATGTAAGCCACAACCAAAGATTCATACCAAGAGTAACATGAACTTACTCCCATGGAACATCACCTACGAGCATCCAATCACCATCCTTGTCTTCATATGTGAGCACATACTCTGAGCCATTAAGAACACCTGCCAAATAGCTTTCACTCCGCCCAACCTGAGATGCGTACTGGCCTGAAACAACACAATTCATAAAGTAGAGTAAGCTCCTCAGTGTAGTACAGATTTACTAGAAGGTAAATCCAAGTATGAAAAAGAGAATTAGCGCTCAATTCATTAAGTTCCAAAAATTAAAGAGCTATCTTTAGTCTTCATTGAGTGAATCTAAGTTGCAAAGTCAAACTTGCAACCAAAATTAAGGTTGAAGTTGTGTAATCATTGCTGGATACCATATAAAATATACTAATACAAGCGAAGGTACAGTGGAAGTGCAATAAATGTTTCTTAAATTGACTAAACATCACATTCATTGATACTTTCTTATTTATTCAGGTCCAATGGGATTAAGCTTTGTGTCAATTAGTGTAACACAGAATTTTAATTAAACCAAACCACAACCCATTAATTATGCACCCATCCCCCAATTAAATGACAAACACAAGGAAAAAGTAGACATAAAGGCGCATTCTACCCTTATCCCCGACCTTATGATTCTTAACAATTNAAAGTCCTATAGCTAGACCTAGGCTACTAAAGAAATTTCTAGACCTCAACCAAAAGTGAGGTCAACAGGCATTAAAAATGGAGGCCAACAAATGCACCTTGGTGTATGCTTTTCGTTGATGATATCCTTCTCTTGGAGAAGGCTAGAGAAAGGTCGGGAAAAAAACTTGAATTATGAAGGTCAACTTTAGAGTCTAAAGGGTTTCATTTGAGTAGATAAAAAACTAAACACATGTAATGTAATTTTATAGAAAAAAAATCTAGTGGTGAGGATGTAATACCAGAGTATCAAGTCACTAAAAGGGGTGAACATTTTTTATATCTTGGATTTATTGTTATTAGTGATGGTGATATAAATGGACATGTTATTAATATAATATAACTTGGATGGTTGAAGTGATGGAATGAATCGAGATTATTGTGCAATTGAAAAGTACCGTTTAGACTTAGTTCCAATAGCCGACACGATTAGAGTCGTTTTAAATGATTTAATCACATCAAACGTCGATCATCCGATGACCCCAATAAGGAGTAGATATTTTACATTTAACTTGTGTTATAAAGGAAAGCACACCTAAAAAGACTTGAGCATAATGTACCTTAACTTACTAAAATTAAATGAAAATATGACACTTAATATATCATAACGTAGAAAAAGGATTTACATAACCAAACCCACTTAAAGGCTTGTCGTTGTATTACCATTAGAGTATTGTTTTCAATTAATTTAAATTATCACATAGAATTAAGTTAATCACCATTCTTCTATTAAGTTTTAACAAATTTGCATCTTATTTATTTTAGAAAATGCATAATAAGTCATATATTTTGGGAAAGCGTCGCATAAGAAACTAATCCCATATCTAATATTAAAATAAATACTAATATTATACCATCAAATAGGCATTATGCCTATTTTTTCTAACTTTAATCCACAATTCTTAGCAAGAAAACCCCATAATTAAGATGGGAGAAGCAAAATAATAATAATAAAAAGAAATTAAAATATAGGAAAAACGCCAAAGTAAAATCTCGAGCAAACCAAAGGGGGACATTATAATAAGATCTGATGAATGCAGNACTTTAATCCACAATTCTTAGCAAGAAAACCCCATAATTAAGATGGGAGAAGCAAAATAATAATAATAAAAATAAATTAAAATATGGGAAAAACGCCAAAGTAAAATCTCGAGTAAACCAAAGGGGGACATTATAATAAGATCTGATGAATGCAATGCACAACGCTCCAGATGCTTGCCCAATACCGGCAGACAGAAAAGGAGGCATCATTCCAAAGGAAAAGGCCGATATTTTAGTAAAGCTAAAAAGTCCTTTTTTCTTTATTAAAATCATGTTTTGTTTTCCCATTATATTTTCATTCCAAGCAAAAAGAAATAACAAAATAAATAGAATTAGCAAGAGATTTTCTTTTTTCAACACAAATTCATAAAAATTTTTATAAAAATTTGAACTTAGGTGCTTAGAATATTTATGAAGTTGAATGATNAAGCAAAAAAGAAATAACAAAATAAATAGAATTAGCAAGAGATTTTCTTTTTTCAACACAAATTCATAAAAAGTTTATAAAAATTTGAACTTTGGTGCTTAGAATTTTTTATAAAGTTGAATGAGAGAGCTTTTAGTGTTTGAAAGTGCTCCTAAAAGAGAGCAGCTCAGTTGCTACAAGGAAAAAAACTTTCATGGCAGAAATGACAATGATGGAGAAAGAGAAACTGAACATGGAAACTGATCAAACAAAACAAACTTCGCTGGTCACAAGAAAAATGATTGTTCCTGCCAGCCATGGCTTGCTCACATGTACAGATGGAAACTTATTCCAGAGGACTAGGGAAGGAGAACAGTATTTGATGGAATAGCATACAGATAATTTTAGCAAGAAAAAAAATATAAAAGTACAGTAAATGAAGGAGAACAGTGTTTTAGTGGAACAGTGCACAGTAGANCAGAGGACTAGGGAAGGAGAACAGTATTTGATGGAATAGCATACAGATAATTTTAGCAAGAAAAAAAATATAGAAGTACAGTAAATGAAGGAGAACAGTGTTTTAGTGGAATAGTGCACAGTAGTAAACATTATCATGGAAGCAGACAAGCCATTTACACACAAAAACATGACAATGAGGAACACAGAAGCTGACAAATTTGGCATCTTTTTGGGCAACTTAGGATGCTAGTTGGAAGTTTCAGGGGTACATATGAAACAAAAAATTTAAAAAAAAAAACACTAAAATACATAGTTATGAGACACAAACTNAATTTGGCATCTTTTTGGGCAACTTAGGATGCTAGTTGGAAGTTTCAGGGGTACATATGAAACAAAAAATTTTAAAAAAAAAACACTAAAATACATAGTTATGAGACACAAACANTGCGCCCTGTAAACAAATTATAGAAATTAAGACATCTTAACTTTAGCCTAAGCTGTATAGTGGATCTAAAAACGAGTAGCAATAAATTAAAATAAAAAATGAAGGAAAAAAGGTTAAGGAAAACTGAGAGAATGGTAATTTTAAAAAAAATTTGGGGATGAAATAGAGGGGTAAAAACCAAAAAGCATTAAAAAGGAAAACAATTGAAGGAAGGATAGTAATACAGGATTGCACTAGAATGAAGACTTATTGAAGTTAACTTAGCAAAAAAAAAAAAAAAACCTTATTTACTAACAGATCGCAAGGAATTCCTTTCTATTTCAGAGCACAAAAAATATCATCTTACTTGATAGAAAAACAAAAAAAATAAAAAAACTTGTAGTTCAAAAGAAGTGTCTAGCATCCTGATTTAATCTTAGCTAGTGCNAGTGCAATAAATGTTTCTTAGATTGACTAAACATCACATTCATTGATACTTTCTTATTTATTCAGGTGCAATCGGATTAAGCTTTGTGTCAATTAGTGTAACACAGAATTTTAACTAAACCAAACCACAACCCATTAATTATGCACCCATCCCCCAATTAAATGACAAACACAAGGAAAAAGTAGACATAAAGGCACATTCTACCCTTATCCACGACCTTATGATTCTTAAGAATCGTTAGTAAATATCAGAGAGCTCACCAATGGTGAATCCACTGAACATCTGCTCAAGAGCTGTAGAGAGATCCTTATAGTTGCAGTGAGTCTTCAGGTCAACTTTCCTCAAGTAGGGAGCTCCGTCCATGCTAACCTTGACGTAGAGGAATCCTCCATTTGCATCACCTCTGTTCTTGGATGGGCTTGTGGCCATAGTGTTCTTGCGGTGGCTGCGGATTGGTGGCCAACCTACAACCTGCGCCCTGTAAGCAAATTATAGAAATTAAGACATCTTACCTTTAGCCTAAGCTGTATAGTGGATCTAAAAAGGAGTAGCAATAAATTAAAATAAAAAATGAAGGAAAAAAGGTTAAGGAAAACTGAGAAAATGGTAATTTAAAAAAAAAATTGGGAATGAAATAGAGGGGTAAAAACCAAAAAGCATTAAAAAGGAAAACAACTGAAGGAAGGATAGTAATACAGGATTGCACTAGAATGAAGACTTACTGAAGTTAACTTAGCAAAAAAAAAAAAGCCTTATTTACTAACAGATCGCAAGGAATTCCTTTCTATTTCAGAACACAAAAAATATCATCTTACTTGATAGAAAAACCAAAAAAATAAAAAAACTTGTAGCTCAAAAGAAGTGTCTAGCATCCTGATTTAATCTTANTTACTAACAGATCGCAAGGAATTCCTTTCTATTTCAGAACACAAAAAATATCATCTTACTTGATAGAAAAACAAAAAAAAATAAAAAAACTTGTAGTTCAAAAGAAGTGTCTAGCATCCTGATTTAATCTTTGCTAGAGTATTCCATCTTAATTATTTCCCCTTGATAATTGGTCAAACCATACAGAAAATCTACGTGCATCATTTATGGAACAATGTCAAAGAAGAAACTGAAAGAGTCAAATCCTCAGAACTAATAACTGATTCTTCATCTCCTTTTCCCCAAAGTCTTCAAGCAAATGAATTGAGATTAAACATCAAACAAACGATGAGGTAATGAGCAGTAAAACTGAACAAAGATCATAGAGATGGAAAAAAAAAGGCTAATCATTTATAAATTCTAGCACTAGAAAGCTCGTAATTTCAGGAAAAAAAAACTTCCTATTACATCAAAAAAAAAAAAAAAAGGGGCGANAAAAAAAAAAAAAAAGGGGGCGACAGAGAAAACAAGAAGTAAACCCTTAATTTTTTTCTCTCGATTCCCTTCAGAAAGAGCAACGGCAGAACAACAACTATCCTGTTGATAAATGTCACGAAATAGGGACAATATTCATAATATATCTCATCGATTTCCCACACAGAAAGCTAGATGTCTGTTTCCTAATTACTAAGAAAACCATCCTCAAGGAAGACCCCAAGCAAGCATTAAACAAAAGGAAATTAAACCATGATTTCAAGCTCCTGAACTTACTTCGAAGCAGATGGCCCTTGAATCTTCTTCTCCTGCACCTGCATGGCCTTTCCAGAAACCTCACTTCCACTGCCACCGCAAGCCCTAGGAGAGAACAAGGTGCCACCTTTCTCCATTTCCACCTCGGATCCACCCCTCCCAGAGAAACCCCACTTAACGTTTCCATCAATCGCGTCAGAGAAAACCCTCTTTGCACCGGCAGCGAAGCTCTTGGGCTGCTGTAAGCCGAGAGAAAGTCCCGCCTTCTCCTTGCGCATCAAAGACTCAGAACCCGGAAGCCCTAGTCGGAGCTCCGTCCCCCGGAGGTTCTCCTCATCGCCGTCAGCAAGCCTGTAGGAGGAACTCTCAAGGGACAAGCAGACTTCCGATCGTCCAATGTAGTCGTGCTCAAGCAGCGGGGTCATTACTCTTGCACTGGAATTTCAGAGAACATGAAGCTCGCGCTCTGAGAACAAGCAAAGAAGGAGAGACAATGGAAAGTGAGAGCTTTGGAGCTGGATTTTGAGGCCAGAGAAACCTCCTCTAATTCTCATTTTCTCTGATGTATTGTAAATGTAGCACAAGCTCCTCTGTCTCACCCGGTGACTAGCCCTTGCTCCCCTCTAATTGTACTAAAATTTTCTTTTGTTTTTTTTGCTTCTTGAATTTTTGACGGTTACAATCGTAGCCTAAGAGCGTCCATGGAATCATATTTTAAGGTCCAAAGTTTGGTTTTTGTAAGGATGCGCAAAAGTTTGTAAAATGTCATTCGAAAATGTAAATTTAGAGATATAACAAGTCATCTAACAAATGGGCTACGGTGTCAACAAAAAAAAAAAAGAAATTTGATTTGATCGTGTTTTCCTAGTCACCCAAAAAAAATTATTTGATCATGTTTCTCTATAGTCAAATTCAACATTATTCTAACTCCAATCTCAACAACTTATAGCGATTACAATATGTATCCAAATGAGTTTTATTCAAGCATTTAAAGTGTAATTACATAATTCAAGATATTAATTTAATAGTTCAATGATCTCTAAGAATCTGCTTGGGGTAGCTGCAGTTTATTAAAAAATTATTGTGTGGCATTTGTGACAGGAAGCCGCTGCAGAGAAGCTGACCCTCTGTTTGTTTTTTGTAGTTTTGAAACATGGGATGCAGCTATTTCTGAACAAATGATTTTTCTGCCCCTTGTACCATAGTGTCGTTTATAACAGAACTATTCATACTAGCATATTCTAAACTTAAAAGAAAACATTCAATTTGAATGTTACAAAATTAAAGCAGACACCTTACAAAACTGTGATTCACACGACAATCAAAATTAAAAAAAAGCACTATTAAAATGAAAATTAATAACATGATAATTTTGTTTTTTTTAAATGTACTTGGTTTATGTCACATGATAAGCCATCCTCCAAGGATGCTCGCTACGCCCGATCACTATCGGTGGTTGATTCCTCTAACCCATCTGTTCACCTAAAAAAGTCACAGCTTTTTGTTCTACTCCTCGAACACATGTAAAGCTATCTACCTAAGCTATGTGAATGTCGAGAAGTAAGCAGAGAACATTGTAGTACATAGTAACAGTACATTGTTGTAGAGGTAGCAGAAGTCCTTGAGCTCATCTTTTCTGAAGTTTTAAAACAACAAAGCACAAATCCTTAGATGCAATATTAGTAAAAAAAATATTATAATTAATCAATGAAATTTTTACTAAACTGTGAGGTCTCAGAGAACATACAATAAACAAACAAATCTTTCACTATAAGAAGACAACAAAATCTTGTTTGGTGTCCTACAAGCAACTCCCCAACCCATTTATCACCAAGAAAAGATGATGTCATGTAAGGAGATCGAGCTATGTATGAGTTATAGTACTCATATATCAAACACCCCACAACTGCAGTTCTTTTTCTGCGTCTCTCTCTTTGTGAATCCATGTTAGGCATTGCTCTATTCAGGTAGCACATATAAGAATCACCAAATTTGATACTATCACAACATTATTTAATCAAGCAACAATCATAAATAAACTTGGAAAAGCAAATAACAAATTTTACGATGAATAAACAAACATATAAAGCAGCATTAATAGTGTTTCAATAAAAAAGAACTATCCAAAGCAAAAGCCAAACTCTCTTAATAAAAAACATATACAAATAGTAGAATGAGAAATAATGACATTCAGGCATCCTTGTTGTCACAGAAATAATGTAAATAATTAATCCTATGGTCAGGGGTTATTGTCATAAGAACTCTCTACGGGTTGGGTCTTCCAGCAACTTAATGTATAACAAATATAATGGTGTGTCCTCATAAATCTCTAGAGTTTCCTCCAAAAGTCACATAACTTGCTGGATGGAAGTTGCTTGTGATGTCCCAGAGCCATTAGAGAGTGAAACAACCAGTTGTGAAATTTGGCTTCTAATGAAAGCAACCCCTTCTTTTTTTCTTTTTGTCAACCCTCGAGTGGATTGAACTTCATTGAGATTTGGGTCAGGGCCTTCGTTGGAGTCAGTTGCTTGTTGGGCATCCAAGTCCTATGTTATGTCTGCAAACCCATGCTCACTAAGGGCACATGCATGGTCACCTGTTGTCACAATGACCAAATATACGATCCAACTTTTCTTCCAGCTCAGAGTCAATACTATTGAATTCGAATTTTTTTTTGTAGTCAGCACCACCAACTTCGCACCAAACAGCCTTTTCAGCAACACACAACACCACCTCCGTACCACATACCACACTACACCACCATCCTACGAGAAATTATTCAGTCCAGAAATCGCACGCAGACTCGCATGCAGTCTCCAATTAAAAACCAGCATGTGGAATTGCGGGGCCCAACACCAAAATAATGAAAAGAATAGTTTTTTGCTTCGCGGTCAGGCCCGAGCCCTGCCCAAGCATCCAAAAAGCATCTTTTTGTCATTTTCGGATCTCGTCAATTCACATTAAGTATTCTTTTTTGTCACTTTGGATCACGCCAAATTGGGAAAAGCCTAGTTGGACTCATTCTGGTTTAAGATTTAAGAATTTTTGTCATTTGCTTTCTTTTTGCATTTGCGTTCGTATTCAACAGCTAGGGTAAGGGACCCGATGGAATTCTCTTTCGACCAGGAAATGTTGATGAAATCTCAAAATAATTGCGAGAATGATGCTAATGAGGTGAGCTTATTAGTTACGGCTGGAAGTATTCGACAGGTGAGCTTATTACTTTGTATTTGCTTGTGCTATTCTTGTCGTCCTATTGATAGTTTTGTGGTGTTATTCTGGTTTTATTACTATATTATTTGTTTGTAACATTACCGTTATGTTAGAGGGGGGACGTGGTGTTAGTTAGGTATTATCATGACGTTATAGTTGTAGTATTGGTTCTAATTACCCGATTTTGTTGGAGTTTTAAGTTGGCTTTTAATGGTATTATCCTTGTGGTATTGTGGTGTTTTTTGTCTATATTTTTGGTTTATAAAGGTAATTGGGTGTTATTTAGGTTTTATCATGAGGTTATACTAGTGTTATTGGATCTAATTAATGGTTTTATTGGAGTGTTATTTTGTCATTATAAATAGTGTTATTTGGGTGTTATTATGGTGATATTATGGTTTTATTTATGTATTATTGGCTTTGAACTATACATTTGTGTTGGAGTGGGGAATTGGTGATATGTAGATATTTTCATAGTTTTATACTAAGTCTTATTGGATCTATTGATTGGTTTTATTAGAGCGTTATTTTTGTCATTCCAATGGTGGTATGTTAAAATTTGTAGTTCCCCGAGCCTGTAAGTGTGTGCATTGATTCAATTGCGGATAGCTTGCTTCGTGTAGTTGTCCATAATGAGAAGGAAGCCTATGAAAAATATTGTGCATATGCACACCAAATTAGATTTACTGTGCAAAAGGACCACATTGGTTTTTTCACGATCCTTCTGAGTAAGACCTCTGGAGGGAGGCTGTCAGCGCGAAGAAGAAGGTCAGGATCTACGGGTCGGGTTCCCAGGCACTGTCCTATGATGTCTGTCCGACCTCTAATACATATTGTGCATCCAATTCCACTTCACTGGAGGAGGAGATGTGTCGGCATGTTGTTGTTGAGGTTGTTACCCAGCTAGCCTCGCTGAGATCAAAGATGAGAGCAGAGATGGAAGTAGTGTTGTGTTTAGATCTGTAGAAAGGGAAGTAGTCAGTGCAGGACGATGGTGGGGATCATGATGATGAGGATTGGACATAAGATGATGAGGAGGATGAGTTGGGGGATTTTTTTGTTTGGTTATGTCTTGAACAATTTATTATTAGCAAACATTAGTTTGATTGTGAAGTTGTACATTTCGTTTGTTTTAATTCAACTATTTTTCTTTTATTTATGTGTATGATTTATGTGTTAATTAGTTTTGTTACAGTGTTATGCTTTGTTTTGAGTGATCTGTTACTATTGTAGGTGTGTATATTCTAGTGTTGAAAGAGAGCTTCTTATTTTTTTTGTGATTGTACAAGTTTTCGAAGGCTTATTAATAATTTTATGATGGTTTATTAAACAAGCGATGGTTTTCCGATGACCTATTGAACAAGCGACATATGGACAAAGTTTTGCACTTTTGCTACGAACAAATTCATCGGTAAATTCCCATGGTTAACTACTATTTGACGATAGTTTATCGACCGAACCACGACACTTATCTAACAGAACAACAACACTTTTTCTACTGACATTTTCGTCAGTTATATAACTGAAGGTCAAGCTATGGTTAAATATGACATGTTTTTGAATCAATAGGGATGGTTATGATATGTCGCTTAACCGTCGGTTATTTTAAACCGTAATTTAACTATCGACAAGCCTTTTTGCCACGTCAACTTTGTTGTAACTAAACCGATGGTAAATATATTACCAACGGTTTATTTGTTATTACCTACAGCATTTGACAATTGATAATAAGCTAAATTCTTGTAGTGATTCTTTTTGTCATTGCTTACCATACCCGACCATAACCTTCATTGTTTCCCCCATTTCCCACNTTTGTTTTGAGTGATTTGTTACTATTGTAGGTGTGTATATTCTAGTGTTGAAAGAGAGCTTCTTGTTTTTTTCTGATGGTACAAGTTTTCGAAGGCTTATCAATGATTTTATGATGGTTTATTGAACAAGCGATGGTTTTTCGACGACCTATTGAACAAGCGTCGTATGGACAAAGTTTTGCACTTTTGCTACGAATAAAGTCATCGATAAATTCCCATGGTTAACTGACTATTTGGCGATAGTTTATCGACAGAACCGTGACGCTTATCTAATAGAGCAACAACACTTTTTCTAGTGACATTTTCGTCAGTTATGTAACAGAAGGTCAAGCTATGGTTAAATATGCATGTTTTTGAATTAATAGGGATGGTTATGGTATGTCGCTTAACCGTCAGTTATTTTAAATCGTAATTTAATTATCGAAAAGCATTTTTGCTACNGATAGTTTATCGACAGAACCGTGACGCTTATCTAATAGAGCAACAACACTTTTTCTAGTGACATTTTCGTCATTTATGTAACAGAAGGTCAAGCTATGGTTAAATATGCATGTTTTTTAATCAATAGGGATGGTTATGGTATGTCGCTTAACCGTCGGTTATTTTAAATCGTAATTTAATTATCGAAAAGCATTTTTGCTATGTCAACTTTGTTGTAACTAAACCGTTGGTAAATATATTACCAACGGTTTATTTGTTATTACCTATAGCATTTGACCATTGATAATAAACTAAATTCTTGTAGTGATTCTTTCTGTCATTTCTCACCATAACCAACTATAACCTTCATTGTTCACCCCATTTCCCACTTAAACCCAACTCTAACTTTCACATCCTTNTAAACCTAATCATTTCCAAAACAAACCAAAGCAAAAATCCTTTCAAAAAGACAAATAAAACTTTTCAAAATAGAACTTAAATGAGATATTTCCAAAACCAAAACTTAAACAAGATCTCTTGCAGAACAAGAATAAAATTTTGTAAATTTTAACTCAAACTTTAAAATAAGATCTTCAGACAGGTTTTTTCCAAAATAAATGAATAAATGAATGAACAAAGATTAAATAAAAACTTTTCAATCCTCAAGATAACCTCCTTCAAATTAAGTTAAAAACTCTTCAAAATAAAATAATCTAAAAACTATATCCTACTCAAGCTTAAATTAAATTAAGCCCATCTTTTCAAATGTATAGGTTTCAATACAAAACCATGTTAATATGCAAATCGTCGTCCTAAATGATTGTAAGGCTTATACATGTTTTATATGTCTAGCTTGTGAATGAGCTTGTTTTTCGCTCGAGAACATGTGATTTATAAGGCTTCAATTCTAAACATATAAGTCTTGAGGGAGTTGCATACTTACATGCTTTTCAATTAATTAATTTTCATGCTTAAATAATATATTTTGTGCGGTAAAGCATTTTATAAAACTACTTTTCTTTTTCATGNATATATATATATATATATATATATATATATATATATATATATATATATATATATATATATATATCCTTAAAAGTTAAACATGAAATAAATTTTTGAAATGTAGATATGAATTTCAACATAAAAATAATGAAGAGCATCAGCACTTAAGATAGAAAATAAATTACATGCTTGAACTTAGAAGGACCCTAATTTTCACTATAACCGTCAAACTAAGAATTTAAAATTTTGAATTAAATATTATACTTCAAAAATAATTTAAAATACACCAACTTTAATCATGCAAACCAAATCATGGCAGAAAAATCTTGAAACCATATGTTATCCAACTTAGAAACTAAATTGAGATCTATGGTGGATGCTCAATAAAAAACCCCGTCGGTGATCATTAGTAATGAAAAAGAAAAACATATTTATAATTGCAATTAGGAGTGCCATGAATGTTATTTCACCAATACACTTAAAAGAACTAATCTTAGGGCTAAGCCTCACCCTAAACCCCTTCATACACATGAAATCCCTCACCCATCCTACTATTTCTAGGGGACTAGTCTTCCTTAAGATAGGGGGCAAAAATTTAGTGTGATGTCCTACTTATAGAATTTACTTAGATTTTATTAGTCTAAATATATGTTTTTTTAATTTAAAATTTTCACATCATGACAAGGAGAATAACTATGTATTCAAGCATTAGAATATAACAATTAAGCTTCCATAAGTAAGACACCTACCACTATATACAACATAAGCCATCTTTTGATATTAAACCCAAACCTACACTTGAAAAGAATGCTATACTAAAATTCTATCATGATTACATCTAACTGTAGGACAAAGAGAGTTAGACTTGAAACCCTTAGAAAAACTTTTACTTGACCTCTATCTTGATTTCATATTAGGAAAGTAATATGTGATTTAAAGCATCACATTTCTTTTGTTGTCCTCCCAATTTTAGCATATGTTAGTGACATTATCTTTGATGACATACCTTATCAGATGCCTATTTAGAGACGTAATGAGGTTGGTATTTTAATTGATATATGTTTTTTACTCACCCATTTATATTGAGGTTGAACATTTAGTGGAGAATATGAAGGATAACATTGAGTTCCTTGTCATTAATTTTGCAATTCATCAATGGCTAAAGGTGTTGTAATGCATAAGGTAATAGAAATTTTTGTATTTTCCACAACTTATGTACAAATAATGTAGAGAAAAAAGCTAAAAAATGGTAACTCAGCTTACATTATTGTGTTTAGAAATGATGCAAAAGTTGATAAAACATTAGAAAAAAATAAATTTTTTGTAGTATTTACATAAATTGATAATTGAGTTCTCCATGTCTTTAAAGACAAATCTTCTTGAAGTGAAACTTGATTATATGCCATTCCATAAAAATTAAATGTGCTTTGACATTTTTTAAAATAATGTATATCCATAAATCCATAGTTAAAGCAAGAAAATATTTAATTATTCAATTGTATCTAGAAATTAAAATTCATTTAATTTTGTTATAACTAATAATTTAATTTTATAAATGATGTAGATTTCTTCTCTTTTTATTTTATTATTTATTCAATTTTGTAAATGATGTACATTTTATTTATAGTCATATAACTATTTTCATTTTAAATTAATGTGCCAAACTTAGGTTTACTTTGTTAAAGTCATTAAAATTGTACTATACTAGATGAAATTTATATTTTGTTATGTTATAAATGCCATAGTTATGTTCTATTATCTCATGGTTATATTCAATTACTGTAATTCCAATCTAATACATTCAACTTATAGTATGCTTTGCTATAGATAGCTAAATGTACCAAAGTTATAATTTGACTTGTTATAGTTGGTTGGAATCACACTTAAATCTTGTCTAAATACTATTTCAATCATATTCAAAACCTATTTGAATCTTATTTAAAACATTTACCAATCCCATTTGAACTTTATTCAAATCATCAACAACTAAGTTGGAACCTTACTGAAAATTTCTTTTGAGCATGTTCAAGCTTTCACTCTATCTTGTTCAAATAGATTAGAATATTAAATTTGTTAGAATTTATTTGAAATCTACTTCAAACTTTCAAAATATGGCCATTATGAATCATATAAATAAATAAATAAAAATTATGCATATTCTATGATGTATTATTTAATTATAAGTTATGTTGCATTGCATAGTAAATAGTTCAAAAATATATATTATTTATTGACAATTAAATTGAGCAAAATGAATTACTTGCTATACAAATAATTAAACACCATCTATTCAGTTCAATATATATTTTAGCTTTATTACTTATTTTACATTCAATTTGAATTTTATTCGAGATTCGAACTATTGGCCCAAATCCGCGACCGGCCGGCAGTCGCTGCCGACACGCACAGCGTCGCGCTGTCGCTTTGCTCGTTTGCCCGCGGTCCCCCTTGCGCTAATCTAATTAATTCCCGCCTTGTCCTCACGCACCTGCGGTTGTACCCCCCCTTTTTTCAAGGGGAAAGGATGATAATGACCTTCAATTTCTCCCTTTTATTTTTAAAGTCCGGCTTCACGGCTATTACTCAGACGCGTCGCTCTCTACATACCACACAGGCCTATGCTGAACAAATCCAATCCACCTGTCGTTTATGACTTATTATTGCAAGCCGTGCTGTCACCATGCCATACTTGCATGGCTTATATGGGATAGAATGGGCAACTTGTATTATCTTTTATAATGAATTTTAAACATTTTTAGAACTTAAACTGTTGAAAATAACACTTACGTCAATATTATATGTACATAAAAATTATGTCGGCACGGATTACAAAGAGATTTAATGGTTCTTTAGAGAGGAAGTACAACAAAGAAGGGTGCGCCGACATAAACTAGGATGCCCATTTATTTGATCGGACATAGCCTTTCAAGCGAAAGTTGAAAGACCACTAAGCTAGAAGAAGAACAAAAAGAACATCTAAACGATCAAAATCCGAACAAATCAGCTTAAAACAAAACATATAAGTATTTAAACTAACCATTAAAAAAGTTGAGCAAAGGTATCAAACTACCTTCTGGTAGATCCAACCCGAGTAAAAAAATTAGTTTCTCAATATCACCAGCTATCCCACAGATCCCCATTCAAATTCACACTCCTCATCAGGGGCAGAATTGGCGATGCAAGAAAGTTTCATAATCAACCCATAGGTTCTCCTAGTCAAGGAATGAGCTACTTATCGGGTTACGATCATTCAGCCTCTACTCAGTCGCGTAGTCTCACTCTGCCGACATGAGGGATTTAAGGTCGACAACCATGCTAGATCAACCAATGGATTAAGTTTTGTCAATTGAATCAGTCATGTCGACCCGAAGCCACTTGAGATTAGCCAACTAGTTGCACCAACTCAGTTTAGCCTATCAAAGGGATCATTCCAGTTCGAGGCCAAACAAGCTTAGTCAACCGAGATAGAGAACGACTAAGTAATATAGGCTCATATATGGAAAATACTTAGAATATATTATACAACCCATATTCAAGCAGGGACAAAAGTGTAATATTATTATATTGTATCATCTCCCTTATAAATATGAGGATCATTTTAAGAGTTAGATAAGACATATTTCTATGCATTATTGTTTACTCATCTCTCTTTCTCTCTCGCTCTCTCTACTATATTCCTTGAGATTGATTCACAAACAAATTAGGATTCAACATCCTAAAAGGTACAGTGATGATGAATTACATAGACAAGAAAAGAACAACACACGAAGAAAAAACCCATAATAAAGACACTTAGTTAATGGAGTGCACAAGAGAGTTAATGAACCAGCAGATCTAGGAGATGAATGATCAAATGTTATATACCATCAAACATGAACTGGCCCGAAGAAGGGAACAACATCCCCGATATGAAGGGCCAGCCCCAAACAGTTGAAGAGACCCCTTATATTTGGATAAAGAAGGAGAATCCCATTATTTTGACAGTGTTGGGTTGAAACTGAATTGAAGATATCTTTTCAGTCGTACGGAGGCATCTCGACAGCCAAAAATTGTGCTCTCTCTATAAATCTCTAAAGCTAAGCCCCTAGATAAGTTCAAGATCCAATCATAGAATAATAAACTAAACTCTATTAATCAACCTTGAGAAAGAGACAACAATAGAAAAAACTTAAGAAAAAAAATTGAATGAAAACTTAAACTTAGAAAATTTTTTATTTTCATAGATGACCGATAAACTAGGAGAAAACAAACTCAAACATAGAAAACCCTTGATATTCACAAATGACTAGCAAATCAGGAATCAAAATAAATTCTAATTTAAATATCAAATAAAAAAATTTAAAATCCACCAACTTAAATCATGTAAACCACCACTAAGTAGATCAATATTGAAACCCTATGTTAGCTAATTTAGAAATAAAACTTAGGATCACACACACCCTAGAATAATTCAATTTAAAAGCCTAGAATAGTTTACTAAGTACCTAATAGATAGTATTAAGGACTAGGACATATCAAACATATAACCTTACCCCCTTAGATTATGTAGGTGAACTAAGATGAAGTAACCCATAATTACTGACAAATGTCTCTCAAACCACCTAATAGAAAAAATACCTACATTAACCATTGCTAAGGTTTTGGAAAAAATAGTCACATGATCCTAATGCATCTGAGATGATGGTAGCCATTTAGTTATTTCAAAATTTAGGTTAGTTCACCATTTAGTCTCCTGTGTAGCTTATTTTAGGGTTATGCCTTCACCTCTATTTAAAAAGCTTTCCGACCTATTCTACACCTTAGTCTATGATCAACCTCGGCTCCAATTCCAATCAAACTCTAATAACCTTTGAAACTTAAAATGAACCATCAACAATCCAATTATAATAAAGTCAAATCAAACTTCTAAATGAAATTAAATCCAACCAACTCAAATTTTCAACTCAAGTGAATCAATGATTATCAATTTCAATGCTTAGGATAGGCCTTCTTCCCTGAGTGGGCTAATCTTTTTTTTGGGTCTTTCCATGATAAATTGTCATTAGATTGTAAATCTCAACCCTTTTAATTCCACTCAAATCCTTTCAAACCCTGAGTCTATCAATCTAATTCACAAAACATCAATCTTACAGACCCTTATCGTACAATTATGCATGTAACAAGCCAATAATCTAATCGAGTGTATTATTAGGAGCCACAACTTATGAGTTCTAATTAATTAATTGAGCTTCCTATCGCAGAGATACCAAATCCCAAAATTAAATAAACCCTAACTTACACCTATAAGAGAGGTGGAAACCCCTTGTTCTGTAGACCCATAAATCATAGAAATTTTTCTAATCCTAGTGATTAGATCCATTCTAAGGTAGTATTTCAATTTCTCAGGGTAGTATATCATGGTATGAACAACACATCTGATCATTTAGATATAAATCTTTCAAGAACTTTTGTGTATACATTAAAAAACCTCACCACCAACTAATAACTCTAAACTCTATTATCAAATAGAGTTTTAAAAAAATCAAAAAATCATAATGCAAAGAAATCAAAATCACACTAATACATTAAAAAATTGCATAGTTTGATGGTTTTCATTTTCTCAAAATGAACAAAATGGAAACACATGCGCAGTTGCATATGCTAGAGATAAGACATCTAGATAATAAGGAAGATCTTGAATCATCTCTAATGAAATAAAATATTTGGCAAAGCCAACCAAATCATGGAAAGGTTGAAGATACCTCAGAGATCAGAGAAAACATAACAAAAATAGGGAAGATACAAAGATGCAAAACTCTCTTAGGATCCCTAACCTTCCCATACAAAGGAGAGTTGAGAGAAAGGGCTTTAAGATAGAAGTAGAAGAGGAGATCCAGAGAGGGATGAAGGGTAAAATGATAAACCAAAATGCAGAACACAACCTTCAAGTTGTGGCAAAAGAAAATGATTTTTATTATATCATGACGCACCGCATTATATGGGATGTGAGAGGAACATGTAAGAAAATCAATAGAAATGCTGTTCACAGACCCACTGCTGCCTCAACGCTGAACAAAATGGATAGTTGCCCAGAATATGATAGTTTTCCTAGTTCATATATTTTTCTTATGTTGTATAAAGACAAATGCAATATTCTATATAAAATTGTAACCCCATTCTCACTAAGAGAATGGGTCTAGACGATAACTACGACTTGTTGGGTAACTATTGTCTATTCAGTAATTAACTACAAACTTTATGATCAACTAACACAGTCGTAGTCACCAGCTACGACCTATGTGCCAACTAAAGAAACTGTAGCTATCAACTATGGCCTATGTGACCAACTACGTCCTTTATGACTATTTATTATTTTAGCTTCCAACTATGACCTCTATGACAAGTTAATGTTATTGTAACTACCAACTATGACCTATGTGACTAACCAACCTATGTGGCTAACTATTACTATAGCTTCTAGTTGCGATCTTCATGGTCAACGGATGCTACTACAACTACTAACTATGACCTATGCGACCAACTGTAGCCTATATGGCTAATTGCTATTGTATCTTCCAACTATAGCCTCTATGTCCAACTTACACTACTGCAACTATAAACTATGGACTATGTATTTTACTACTATTGTAGCTTTTAACTGCAACTTTTTTGATGAACTAACATTATTGACACTACCAACCATGACCTATATGACCAACTATGGTCAATGTGGATTACTACTACTATCACTACAAAATATGGACTATGAAACCAAATACAATTGATGTGGCTAACTACTGTTGTAGCTGTCAATTATGGGCCATCTAACCTACTACAATTAATGTGGGCAATCGCTACTGCAACTTTCCACCATAACCTCTTTGACCAATTGTCTCTTACGGTTATCAATTAAGACATATGTGGTTACTTACTATTATAACTTCCTAATATAAAATATATGGTCAACCATCGCTCTTAACTATTGTAACTTTCCACTACGACCTCTATTTCCTACTAACGCTCCTACGACTACAAACTAGTGTTTATGTGGCCATCTACTACTATAAATTCCAACTTTAACCAATTGATGTTATTACATCCACCACTTATGACTATTATGACCAACTGATTCTATTGCAACCACTAATTATGGTCTTTATGGCCAAATACTCTATGTGTAGCAACTAATTATGACATCTTTGGTCAATTAAAATTATTTAAATCCCCAACTATAGCCTATGAAACTAATTAATGGACATTTTAGTCTGCAACTATGACCTATTTGGCCAACTAACGCTACTGGAGCCACCAACTATATTCTTTGTTGCCACTGATGCCATTATAATCACCAACGACAACCTATACAACCAACTAACGATATTGCAGTCTCCAACTATGATTTTTGTGGTGAACGTACACTATAGCAGTCATAAACTGTGACCTATGTGGCTAACTGATGATATTAAAGTTACAAACTAAAGCCTCTGCGACCAACTTATCATATTGCAATCATCAGCTATGATATATGTAACCTATTGACAATACTAGAGTCACCAACTATGACATATATGATCAACTGACGATATTATAATCGTCAACTACAACCTCATTGTCTAGTTATTGTTATTATAGCCACCAACTATAATGTTTGTGATTATTGTATTATATTCATTATTGCCCAATTATTGCTCTTATAGATATCAACATTCCAATTTCATCTTCTCTAATTCAAAATAAGAGTGAGCATGTGCACTCACAAACACAAGTTGGATTACTTTAATTGGGCCAGGCATCATGATTTTTCTCATTACTGGATTTTCTGTCGTAAAAATCTTGGTGTCTCCTCCTTCTAATTTTTTATTATTTGCAAAGCTAATATATCAAATTATCACTCTATCATCGATTATTTTCTAGCATGCAACAAAACTTAACATTATGTTTTAAAAATAATAAAATTAGTTCATTTTCATTTTTAAAGTGTAACAATAATTATAATTTAAAAATTCTTTTAAAAAAATTTCATAAAGAAAATAACATATTTTCTGAAAATATATTTTCTAACATTTTTTAAAATCATTAATGTGAATCTAGACTTGTTCGACTCCTTGAAAATTATATATATATACACTTATCTCTTATCTCCAAAGTACATATACATCGAAAAGTGTTTTTATTTATAAGCTTGAAAAAAATTATTAAAATATATATTTTAATATAATTAGTCGTGCCCTAAATCTTTTACTGATTATCTTCCGCTTTAGGTATAATAACCCAAGGAGCAATATATAATAATATGGATTAGTCATATCAAGCAAGGAATCTTTGAAATTATGCGAATAAGTGGGGGCCATTATGCTGGTGGTTAGGCTAACCAAAAGATTTAAGATCCCTTTCCATTGTCCCCACTAAGATATGACATTATATGACAATCTAGTTCTTTTTTATTTTTTATTTTCCAGGATGGGGCGTACCTGTTGCGTTAGTAATGATTACTTCAGGAGTCTTGATACAGTTTTGCATCAGGACTCCAATCAGGATCTGTCATATGTACATGTGATAGGTCCTGATTGAAATTCTGATGCAAAATTACATCCGGACTCCTGATACAATAATTTCTCTCACTTGAGAGTGCAACGCTAAGAATTTCACGACAACTTTCTAGTTCAGCCTGGTTGGCTAATATCTGTTATCTATAGCCTCCACACCCACCACTGCCATCGAAAACGGTAAAAATCAAGCAATGTGGTGTGTTACATGAAAATAAAAATATATAATATTTAAGATATAAATATGTTTCAATTTAGTATCAAAATGTAATTTAAATATTACAAAACCAGAAATAGAAAATTATACATGTAACGGGATCCCAAAAATTCCCTTTGTGCCTGTTTGGGGTGAATATTATTATTATTATTATTATTATTATTATTATTATTATTATTATTATTATTTTTATTTAAGTTTATCATTGTTTAGTGTATCTTTATACATTTTAATTTTTTTATCTTTAAAAATAAACCTACTTATTCTTAAAAATATTTAAAATTTATTAAAATTATTTAAAATGTTTTTAATATGACAACATATTTTTTCTTATCATAGATAAAATAAAATATACTAAAAGTATCAAATGAAAAAAAGTAATTCCAAATTGCCAATTAATTCAAAAGCCATTGACTTCTTACCTATTGCGAGAAATAGGGCCGTAAACGAGTCGAGCTTGAGCGAGCTCAGGCTTGGCTCGTGTTCGGCTCGTTCGAAATAGCACGTTTTCGAAATATGCTCGTGTTTGAAATTGGCTTATGAACAGTGTGTTTGTGTTCGACTCGTTTACTTAACGAATGAGCCGAACACGAGCTACTTAACGAGCCGAACACGAGCTGTTCGCGAACAACAACCTTTTTGGACAGCCTTTGCGAGAAATGATATATGAGACCTTTAAATAAGCAAAAAGTTGTTCAAGAAAAAACAAATCAACGAATTCACATTTTTATATAAACCCAACTATATTTTAATGGCGTTTACATACATACTATGTATTCAATAATAGAGGTATAAATAAGTCGAGTTCTCTCAATTTAAGTTTGAGCTTAATTAATTAATCGAGTAATCGAGTTCGAGCTCGAACTCGTGCTTCAGACTACAAGTTCGAGTCCATGTGACTTATTTATTATGAAAGAGAGAAGGTAAAACTAATTTAAATTAATTGTATAATAAAATGACACATATAATTAGCATTTATACGACAAATAATAATAAATCACTTATTATAAAATATAAAATGTAATTATTTTAGTATTTTAACAATTTAAAGATAAACTCTTAAAATTTAATATAGTTTGAGTGTATTTCATCTTAATATTTTTTAAACGTGCTGACGCACGAACTAACGAGTTGAGTTCGGTCTATGTTAAGTTGGGTTGTTAGCTGATAAGCTCCCGAGAGGAAAGCTACTTTGCACCACTGATAGTCATTTAAATAGAAAACGAAACGAAGTCTTTGTCATTGTCAGTCAACTAAGTAGGGCGAAGAGCCTCTGTTGAGAATCTACAAATCGGAGTGGAGAGCATGCGATGAAAAAAAAAGGACGGTCTCCCATGCTCCCATGCAATTCTTTCAATTCCGAAAAGAATTCAAGTATCTTACCCTCCTTCATTGGAGCTCAACTTACGAGCCACTTAACTATACAGGCGAGCCCAATTTGACTCACGAGCCGCTTTGACTCACTTGCACCCCTAGTATTTATAAAGCTAAACCTATTTTCTTATATTCACAATAACGCTCAAATCTTTAATATGATATCAAAAAATATTACCATCTACATTTTCTTAAAATTAAAATATTATCAAAAACTTATAAATGTAAATATCAATCTTCACGTATTAAAAATGTAACTATATTTGACTTACGTAGTATGTGCATAAATTTTTCCAAAAGTCATAAGATAAAATTCTTAAATAAATTATATATAACATATCCATGAAACCCATCAATCCAAAAGAGCACATTAGCTGAATGCAATTCACCAGTATAAAGAAAGATAAATAACAGAAAGTGCGATTGAACTTATGGTGCGTTTGGGGCAGTTGTGCATTTCAGGATAAACAACTTATCCTGAAACGCGGCCCACGGGTCTTCCGCAGAGTTCGACCCGCGGCCTGCGGTCAGTATAAAAATGGAACCGCATTTTTGGATAAGCGGGCAAAACACGCGAACCAAACAATACCGCAGTGTTTTCAAAAACGCCTGTCCCAAACAGGCTCTTAGTATTCTAAAGNTATAATCAAAATATTATAAATGTAAATATCAATCTTCACGTATTAAAAATGTAACTATATATGACTTATGTAATATGTGTATAAATTTTTCCAAAATTCTTAAGATAAAATTCTTAAGTAAATTACATACAACACATCCATGAAACCCATCAATCCAAAAGAGCTCATCAGCTCGATGCAATTCACCAGAATAAAAAAAGATAAAGAACAGAAACTGCGATTGAACTTAGTATTCTATACATGACTTATATTTAAAAAGATAATCGAGTGGTCCGTTTGGTGCATATTTGGTGCGGTGACATTTTGAAAATGCACCTGACCTGTTTGGGTAAACTGCGTTTGACAGCTTTTGCGTTTTGAAAACGCTAAAAGCATCGTTTTCACACCGCGTCTAGATAGGTGAGATGAGAGTTTTCTGGCAGCAGTCTGACTTTTTCAAAAAAATAAAAATTTATAATAGCCACTGCACCTAACTTATCAGCAGATGATTTTTAATCAGTTTATCAGCAGATTATTCAATAAACCGCAGCTACCCCAAACAGACCCTGAGGGACTGCCAATAAGCGATTCCATGTCCTTTCTTCCAAGGAAAAGCTTACGGAAATGTTCAATAAATGTGGTCTAGCCCTATTAGGAATTTAGGAACGCCCAAGCAAACTTCATTTTTGGATGGCAGATGCGGCCACAGCGGATGGGCAAATGAAGATTTTTATGCCATATCAAAAATCATCTGTTTCAGGTGCCGTGGGCTTTAGCTTTACTCGTGGGGACTTAAAGAAGGAAATAAAGAATAGGAACGATTATTGATAGCGAGCAAGTAGGTTTGGATTCCTAAAGCCTTGTGCCACTATGAAAAGCAATGTTAGCATGAATGGGACACCTCAAAAATATCAATTATATTTCATTAGATGTATTCTTAAATGTTGTCTCCGGAGAGAAAGAAAATATTAGGACAAGTGTCCAATAGTGGGGCGTCATGTGTCAAATGATCCTCATAAATTTTAACACTGATTAATCCCAGTGTGTTGTGGTGGGTCCGCTTATCACGTGTCGCCCAACTATTAAACTCCGAACGTAAATTACGTCAGAAATACAGATGTAATATTTGCTCTTCTAGAGGAGTTACTAATTGAGTTATAATATTTCTTCTCTTATCTCTTTTTGTACGATTTTTTTGTCACATTTATGTCTAACTTTAATTAGACACAACCAAACATTTTAGAATAATAAGAGTTTCAAAAGTTATTTTTTATTTAACAATAATTTTGAAAAATGACAGAAGAAAAATGAAAAGACAAAGAAAAGAAAACAAAGAAATTGGTCGGAGAAAATCTACTTGGTAAGACCCAAATACAAGTGCTTCCGAAATCATGATTGGGCAATTCTGGCTTACCTATGACTCCCTATTTTATAGGTTGAGATTGGTTGGAGATAGTCTACTTGATAAGCCATTTTTCTCATTTCCATGTCTCCATCCAATCCTAATGTAACTAGAAAACCAAAAATATTGTGGATCATCACAGCATAGATGTCCCTCACACAAGAAGTTATAATTTTGCATGTTGTGTGCTCCTATTAATTTTTTCCTTGCAATAAATAAAAAAATTAAAATTTTCCAATCAACCAAAAAATAAATAAATATATTTAACTCAATTTCTACAAAACAAAATAAGTAAGAAAATAAATGATTTCAATTCAATTCCCTTTACCATTTTCATTTATTTCTATTTCCATACTTTGCACTCAATTTTTTTTTTCATATGTAGATAGTTTGCACTAATTGTTGCTTCAACGAAGTTGTAGATGAGCATATCTTATATGTATAAAATTTATGTAAGAAAACAATTGATTTAATGCGATCGATATAAAGCTCAATATAAATTACAGATAATTTTCAAGTAAGGATCATTCTTTGAATCCTTGAAAATAATTTGATTTAATTTTCATTAGAGTTAAAATTTAATAAATAAACCAAGTTATACACTGCAAGCATTTGATAATATGATCATATCGTTATAAGGCTTTAAATGTGGATTAAAAACTGACGGATCGAGATCTAACAAGAATCACATATAACTCACAACTGGTATAATCTAAAGTTGCTTAGAGCCTTGATTAAATGAGAATTACATTTTAGAAAATTACCTAAAGATTTTATTTCATCAAAGTAGTTGACAAATCCACACAAAGTAAAAAATCTCTTTAAAATCTAAACAACGGCTAGAATATTAGATCTTGTTAACTCTAGAGTGAATAGAGACTTTAAATTCTCTTTAATATGCATCACATATATATTTTAGCCATCTTAAGCCAATTCTAAATGCCAATAAATTGAAAAAATAAAGGAATTTTTCAGTTTTAATGATGCTTTATCTAACTCGTCAGCAAAAAAATGGGAGATATAAAAATGTTCACGTTATAAAATGATATTATATTTTATGAAAGCAACAATTTTTACCTCATTTATCTAGGGTGAATATGGTTATTGCCTCAATTATCAACTTAAGTAACAGTTTTTACCTTATTTATGTTAGGATATTCATAGCAAAATCTCTACTTCAATTTAAAAGTCAGACTCTCATCAACTTGTCTCCAACCTTATGTTCATCTGGAAGTTCGCCAAAAATTATTTTCTACAAAAGCATATTGATTTGAGGAAAGCAGTAGTATGTTGACCAGCTTAAGAATGTAATTTTCATATTTTATATATTAATTTTAAGTATTATATTTTGGAATTTTATAGTGATACTTCTAGTAAATTTATATTTGTTTTATCTCAAGCTAGCACTAGATGATCAATTTTAATGTTAAGTACAGGTATTTTAATAATTGGCTTGTTGTTAATTTAATACCCATTCTATTTATGCATCATTTAATGAAAGATTTAACACAATATACTCAGTATATGCAATATAAGGCATGCAATGTTTTTGCTTATAAATTTTGGATACCATACATTGAATTCAATGGCAGGCTTATCCTTCTACCAACATACGCATGAGTTTGTAAAATGAGATATATCAATAATTTTGTCATGATAAGATGGAGTCTGGTCAGCTTTTATATAACCGTTGGTTATATGAAAAACACATAAAAAAGGTTCTATTGAATAATTGAATTCAAAGAACCATTAGTTATACCAAAATCATATGAATATGCTAAGACTAGTGCGTAAAACACACTAAATGTATCATATAAGTGCTTCATAAGGTCAAGCTATTGGAAAAATGGGAAACATGGCAATACCACACAAACCTTCCTTGGCCTCAATATTTCTTTGCATCCTCATATAACCCTCCTCTCCCCAATGCTTTCCCCATGAGTTCTTCACCAACCAGTAACTGGTTCCATCATAATCCGTCCCGTATCCTACCACCGTCACAGCGTGATTTAAGTGGGTCCCACAAGCCCCCATGAATACACCTCCAGAGTAAAACGCGAAATCCACACCACTTGCATCGATCAAAACTGACACGGGTTGGTTTGCCANCAGTAACTGGTTCCATCATAATCCGTCCCGTATCCTACCACCGTCACAGCGTGATTTAAGTGGGTCCCACAAACCCCCATGAATACACCTCCAGAGTAAAACACGAAATCCATACCACTTGCATCGATCAAAACTGACACGGGTTGGTTTGCCGCCGCTTTCATCAGCGACAACTCACTGTTGGATGGAACAGACTCGTAGCCTCTAATGGTAGCTGCAGCGTTATAAGTTGCAGCCTTCTCCTTGTCACAGGTTCCGTCAACTGCTGCATAGGGATAGTTAGTATCCATTGTGATGCCACCATTTTTTATGATGAATGAGAAGGCGCCATTTGTCGTGCCTCCTCTGCATCCATGATCACGCCCGTTAACATCGCAGTCAATCAGCTCCTGTTCTGAGAGAGAAATCAGGTTGCCGGTTTTGATTTTGTTGATTCCCTCCGTGGCTGCTACGGCTGAAAATGCCCAACAGGAACCTGAATACATATTATACATATATTAATGTTGTGCCAAATTATGGGCATGATCAACTTTTTTTACCAATGTAAATGTAGGAGGGGCGATGACAACGAAGGGTAAAATGATATTTTTGGCAAAATTGATATCTCAATATGGGATAAAAGATCAAATTGCCCTCCTCGATCCTACTTGATTTGAGCGGGGCCCTAGTATCACATATATATATATATATACACACACACACACACAATCAAACAAAATCAATTTTGAATTTTGTACATACCACAAGATTCCTGAGATTTGATGGGCGTGACAGCATCTAGCCTCCTCCAGTCCATTTCATCCGGGACATCCGTCACGTTGCCATAACGAAAAGTTTCATAGTTTCTCCTAAGCGACCGCTCAAGGTGGGCATTTAGTGTAGAACCAAACTCTTCATTGGTGAGATCCNATATATATATATATATATATATATATATATATATATATATATATATATATATATATATATATATATACAATCAAACAAAATCAATTTTGAATTGTGTACATACCACAAGATGATTCCTGAGATTTGATGGGCGTGACGGCATCTAGCCTCCTCCAGTCCATTTCATCCGGGACATCCGTCACGTTACCATAACGAAACGTTTCATAGTTTCCCCAAAGCGACCGCTCAACGTAGGCACTTAGTGTAGAACCAAACTCTTCATTGGTGAGATCCGCGAACCGGTTCACTGCAAGCCTGTATTTCCGGTCCGGCTTGGCATTCGCTGACTCAATGTACTCAACGTTGGCCTTGAAGATACTGAACCGGCGCGCCTTCTCGGCGGCGCTTCTGTAGACGCGTTTGTGCTGAGTGATCCACTGTTCGTATCGAGCTTCCATTGTAAGATCGATCGTGCGAGAGTTGGCAAGCTGGCAAGCCATGTTCAAGAGGACGAGAAAGATTATTGCAGGCAGAATGGGGCAGGATGGAAGTCTTCCTGTACGCATTGTTTTCATGGCTTCTTTCTTTCGGTTGATTCCTGTCGCATGGATTCACTAAAGTTTAGTTANTCCACTGTTCGTATCGAGCTTCCATTGTAAGATCGATCGTGCGAGAGTTGGCAAGCTGGCAAGCCATGTTCATGAGGACGAGAAAGATTATTATAGGCAGAATGGGGCAGGATGGAAGTCTTCCTGCACGCATTGTTTTCATGGGTTCTTTCTTTCGGTTGATTCCTGTCGGATGGATTCACTGAAGTTTAGTTATATGAGGTTTTGTTGCTATATATGTACATCCTAAACTTAGTTTTTGCTTAATTAAAGCCAATGGTAAGCTGTGCTCGGACTCATACAGCAAATATATACGTATACACATTCTCGGACATATACAGGTAGGTCTGTCAAAAAAGCTAGTTGTTCTCGAACAACTCGTGTTCGGCTCGTTCGTTAGGTATACGAGCTGAAAACGAACAAGTTTTTAAAGCTCGAATTATAAACGAGNATGGAAGTCTTCCTGCACGCATTGTTTTCATGGGTTCTTTCTTTCGGTTGATTCCTGTCGGATGGATTCACTAAAGTTTAGTTGTATGAGGTTTTATTGCTATATATGTACATCCTAAACTTAGTTTTTGCTTAATTAAAGCCAATGGTAAGCTGTGCTCGGACTTATACAGCAAATATTTATGTATACACATTCTCGGACGTATACAGGAAGGTCTGTCAAAAAAGCTTGTTGTTCTCGAACAGCTCGTGTTTGGCTCGTTCGTTAGGTAANGTACATCCTAAACTTAGTTTTTGCTTAATTAAAGCCAATGGTAAGCTGTGCTCGGACTTATACAGCAAATATATATGTATACACATTCTCGGACGTATACATGTAGGTCTGTCAAAAAAGCTTGTTGTTCTCGAACAGCTCGTGTTCGGCTCGTTCGTTAGGTATACGAGCTGAAAACGAACAAGTTTTTAAAGCTCGGATTATAAACAAGCCGAACACGAACAACACTTTGTTCTCTCGTGTTTGGCTTGTACTAGCTCGAAACAACAAAAAATATATATATATAATTATAAGAAATGAATTTAGTATATATCACAATAGTTTATGTGGTAATGTGGTTATGTACATTTTTTTCTATATATTTGGTTCAGGTTCTAATCTAACATTTTACATCTTTTTTTTTTTAATTTAATTTTAACGAGCCAATGTTGAGATGAACATGAACTGAATACGAACAGAANTATAAAATTATAAGAAAAGAATTTAGTATATATCGCAATAGTTTTTGTGGTAATGTGGTTATGTGCATTTTTCTCTATATATTTGGTTCAGGTTCTTATCTAACATTTTACATCTATTTTTTTAAAATTAATTTTAACGAGCCAATGTTGAGCCGAGCATGAACTGAACACGAACAGAAATATATAAATCGAGCCAAACACGAGCCAAGCCTAAGCTCGCTCAAGCATAGCTCGTTTACAACCCTATATACAGGAAATATATATAGATATATATGCACTTGGTGCAAAAAAAAAAAATGATTTGAAACTCTGGATATAAAATTATAATACATACATAATGTAATTAAGCATTGTTTGTAAAACTACAAAGTTTTTATTTTTATTTAAGGGAACTAAAAATTTAAGTTATTTGATGCATTGTAAACCAAAAAATTGCTATTGTGTTGACCTATTTGAGCAGTAGTTTATCTTTTCCAATAAATTAGTTTAATTAATTTTAAATTATTTATTTCTTATCTAATATTAAGAAATAATTTATCTAAAGTATAAATAAGTCAACCATAAAGGACAATTAACCTTGCATTTGCTCCTAAAGTTTTTTCAGGTTCTCTAAAAAGCAATATGCTTATAAACTTTCATAAAAGTCTTTAACTTTTCAAGATCTAAGCTGTTATGTTATACTAAAAATTTCTAAATGCCATTTTAGGAATTTTACCTAGATGTTTCTAGAGAGCAAGGTTCTGCAACACCATTCTTGAGTGGCACAGTGCTCATGTAGAACCACAATACTAAGTTTCAAAGTGTTATAGCACAACTATGGATTGAATTTGACACAAGAAGACAGAGAACTCAACACTATAGTGTTGCCACCTAAGCATTATAATGCTGCACGAGTCCCACAATACCATGTGATGCGATGAATGGGCTAAGATGTTCATTGATTTTAAATAAAAACATAAATAAATTTAATAAAATTAAAGGTGATCCCAAACAACCTCTAATCTAATAAATTTCACACTAACTTAATAATAACCAAAAAATTACAAATAGTAATAAATTTTGTAACATAATTAAAACTTAAAACAGGTAAAAATAATTGACTTCAATTTACTTTGTTTGCATGAGTAATTTAAAAATTTAACAGAGATTGAGACATTAAACTTAAAAAAGATTATTAATTTTTTAATTTATAAAACGTTATATAAATATTGATAAGTGAATAATTATTCTAAATAATTGATGAAAGGCATTCAAAAATATTAAATAAGACTTAAGTAATATAGAAATCCTTAAAAAGAAAGAAAATAACATTGTAAAAAAGCTTTCTCTCTCTCTCTCTCTCTCTCTCTCTCTCTATATATATATATATATATATATATAAACACACGGATATAAAAGGAGGAACATGAGGTTAAGTCTAAAATTATTAAATTTGAAAGTTCTTAAATTTAAAATGAGAAAATTATAATTGAACTTATGTGATATATTTGAGTCAATATTTTATGATTACTCATGAATTAATTGAATTTGAGTCAATCATACACTAAGATCACTAAGTAGTATTATAATAAAATAGTATTAATATAAGTACTAGCAACTAATAGGAGAATTATTACTAGCCAACTAAGGGTAATTGTGCTACAATGCTAGCACTTTGGCTTAATATACTTATATAAGTATTTCTAGTACTTTGGCTTCACAATGTCTTCATTAAGAAACTGATAATACGCCAATTCATTAAGGGTAATGGTACTACCTATATTAAGCAATACTTATATTAATGTTATGTTATTACAACCATGTGTTTTGTATAGAAAAACTTTTAGGAGAAAATGATTGAAGACATTGTGAAGCCAAAGTACTAGCATCGTAGCACCATTACCCATGTTATGATGCCATAATGGGAAAATTTCGAATACTATTCATGAAAATAAGGAGGCTTGCTGATAGTGTAAAGTGCCACAATGCTATCATGTAGTGCAACAATGCTAACCTGCAAAGTGCCAAAATACAATAGTGGATTAATGTTGAAGCAAGAAGATAAAGGGCTCAGCACCATAATGCTACCACCTAATCGAGTGTTGCAACATTGCATCAACACTACAACAATGCACCATTAGGATTGTGATATGATCACCTAATAAAGCAGTTAATTAATTTCAAATTAAATTTTCAAGAGCTAGAATGAGAGTTAAAGCTATTGACATTGAAGATTATGACACACTAAGAGCGGGATGAATTGATGTATTAAAAGTTTTTAACATTCAATTTTAGGATAGTAATTTTAAAAATTGAATATTCTTGAACGAGTTATGATATGAAAAAAAAAATGAAATGAACATGCATAAAAATAAAGAACATAAGACCATTTTTAACTGATTCGCTCCCTGCTTACATATACTCCAGGCTAAACTCGTGTACTAGGATTCCACTGTCTAATTAAAAAAAGTCTCCTTTACACCGAGTGTAGATGGAGAAACACTCAGAACTCAAAATCACAAATAAAAAATACAAAACCTTTCATAAAACACTTAAAAAATAAATAATATAAATATAGCCAAAACTTGCAAGCACAAAATCAAATAATACAGCAAATCAAATTTAAAAGAGAATTTTATGAAATCACAAAACAATATCGATCATTGCATAAATACCTTGTTGCTTGCGAAGAAACTCGTGTATGTCTCTTAAAATTAAAAGTGTTTCAAAGTATTGTGGAAATTTTTTTGTTCTTAATGAAAAATGAGCACTAGAGAAATTTCATCGAGTTTTTTTTTTTCTCGAGTCTATTTTCATACAAAAAGTTTTTATTTATAGATGTAGTAAAATATGCATTTCGAATCAAAATAGAAATAATTCATATAAACATTAAACTAAAATTGGATAAGGAAAGAAGTGAATTGTATAAAATCTTTATATACCCTTTAAATTTTTCTAATTGTTGATGAAATTAAAAAAAAGAGGAAATTACATAAATTTTAATTGTTGTTAATATTTCATTTAATTTGAATATTCTATAGCGCATGAAAAGATGATGAAAATAAAATGGGAACGTATTAATATATATCTTTTTAAGAAATAAGAACTTCTAAACTATAGACAGATAAAAATAGACATGTTTTAGGATGGTATATTTAGAATAAATAAAAATAGATATTGTATTAAATTAATTCCCAATGGATATAGATATTGGAATGCAAAATGTACATTTAGTTTTTAAAAGTCAGATTTGACGATTTGTAAATACAACAATATAAAATAAGCTTTTTTAAATAATTTGATATTCTTGTTAAATAATTTCTAATCTTATTTTATTTAATGATTTAACATAATTTTTTTTTTCTTAATTTTGTTTTATGTGTCCTTGATCTTCTTTTAATTACTTAACATTATTATATAGTATGAAATAAATTTTTTATTANAATTAGAGGGAAAATAAACCTTGATCATGTAGAAACTGCAAAAAGTTGAAATGAAAATCCAATTTTTCTTGAGAAAATCCTTATTTCCTTGCGATGAAAACAAACCTTAAACACTAAAAAAAGGGTAAGCAAATAAAATCAAAATCTATAAATATGAAAACAAATTCTAAACTCACATAAAGTAGACCAATCAAATGAATACCAAGATCGAAAGAGGAAAAACCCATTTTGTGGCAAGTTCAAGGTTATACTATTTGATCAATCTACCAGACGGTTGCAGATGCGGTGAAAAATTAGTCGGCCAGGTGTTGGGAGGCTCTTGCTAAAAGGGATTTTTCGGAAAGAGAAGAAGGTTTTTCTAATTAAAGTAAAGCAAAGGGGAGAGGGGTTTTGCTGGGATAGAATGAAAACGGTTTAAGAGCAGTACAAATTAAAAGGATAATTTTTTTTGTCGTAAGAAATTTTTTGAGAACTGCTTCGTATAAATATTAATAAATTGTCGTAACAAATGTTTTTTTTTTTATGGTTATAGGAATAATATCATTTTCAAATATATATTACTTGAACGATATGCATACTTGCATACACTATTTTGGTCGACCAGTTGATAAGCTCTTCATATAAATAATTTTTTTCTATAAAGTAGTCAAAAGTCTTTTGTGTGAATTTGTCAATTATAGAGCAAGAGGATTGGTAAAATAAAATGTTTAGGTAATTTTCTAAAATATAATTTTCATTTACTCAAGGCTCTAAGCAATTTTAGATTATACCAGGTGCGAGTTATCTGTGATCCCTGATAGATCTTAGCTGGTTACTTTTTAATCCACATTTAAAGCCTTATAACGATATGATTATATTATCAAATGCTTGCAGTGTATAACTTGGTTTATTTTATAATTTTAAATCTAATAAAAATTAAATCAAATTATATTCAAGGATTCAAAGAATGATTCTTGTTTGAAAATTCTCTGTAATTTATATTGAGCTTTATAACAATCAAATAAAATCAATTGTTTTCTTACTTAAATTTTATATATGTAAGTTATGTTCATCTATAACTTCCATGAAGCAACAATTAGTGCAAAGTACTACATATGAAAAAAATTTGAGTGCAAAGTATAGAAATAGAAATAAAGAGAATGGTAAAGGGAATTAAATTGAAATCATTTATTTTATTACTTATTTTGTATAGTAGAGATAGAGTGAAAGTTATTTATTTATTTTTTGGTTGATTGGGAAAATTTAAAATTTTTATTTATTACAAAAAAAAAAATTAATAGTAGCACACAACATGCTTATAAATACTAGGAGTGTAAATGAGTCAAAGTGGCTCATGAATCAAATTAGGCTCGACTCTATAATTAAGTGGCTCATAAGTTGAGCTCCAATGATGGAGGGTAAGGTACTTGAATTCTTTCAGAACGAACAAAATTGCATAGGGGATTTTTTTCCTTAAAATGTCAAAAGCTACTTTGCACCATCCTTTTTTTTCATCGCGTACTCTTCACTCATATTTGCAGATTCACAACAGAGGCTCTTCGGCCTACTTAGTTGACTGACAATGACAAAGACCTTGTTCCTCAAGCCTTTGACATTTTCTATTTAGATGTTTATCAGTGGTGCAAAGTAGCTTTCCTCCGGAGAGCTGATCATTTAACAAGCCAACTCAACCTAGATCCAACTCAACTCGTTAGCTTGTGAGTCGGCTCGTTTAAAAAATATTAAGATAAAACATACTCAAACTATATTAAATTTTAAGATTTTATCTTTAAATTGTTAAAAATGCTAAAAGAATTATATTTTATATTTTATAATAAGTGATTTATTATTATTTATCTTCAAATTTCTCATTATGTTTATCATTTTATTATAATATTAGTTTAAATAAATTTTGTTTTCTCTTTTATAATAAATAAGTCACACGAGCTCGAACTTGTAGTCTGAAGCAGTTCGAGCTCGATTCTTTTTTTTAATATTTGATATTTGAAAATAAAGTAAGCAACTAACTAACTTAACTAGATTATTTGCAAGATGAATGCAATATAAATATAAATAAAATGTATTTTTCCTTATCATGAATTCTGTTGTGGAAGTATTTTAATTGTGTTGTGTCAAATAGAATCAATAATATTTTTTACTCTTACTAGAGATGTTATAGAAAATAGTGGTTAATCTATAGTTTTAATAGTCTTGAAGCAAGGTCAGGTAAGGAAGATACAAGCTCTCACTCTAGAGTTCCCTTTTCACCCTTCACCTGGAGGTTAACATCTCGCATCAAAACCTAAAACTATAAATCAAATTGGGGACTTTAGTCTTTCACTTTAAAGTCGTCTAATTCTACATCCTTCAATGTTTATTTTCTTATTTATTTGCGCTCAACTCCATGAACTACATTCTCATCCTTCAAATCAAATATGATTATCACCCCTTTTTTGACTGAGGCAATGTCATCTCAGATCTTACATGTTCTCACAACATGTATTAACATCTTAATTGGTCAAATCATAAAGTAAGTAAAGCAAAAGGTTTTAAATCATCACAACTTTTTCTAACATTAAATGCTAATACTTCACACAACTTCCATCCAATATTTAATCACTTATCATTTTAAGAAAGAAGATAAAGCAAACTACTTAGAATTTATGGAGAAAGCACAACCACACTTGAATTTGAAAGTAGAACTCATGCACACAAACAAGAAGTCTAAATTAAAACCAAATGTAGTCACAAAGATAAAAACTTATCTGAAAATACTTTCTATCAAAGTCTTGAAGTTTATTTGAATCTCTTCCTTCACTTACAATACAAACCAAAACTTAAAATAAAAAAAAAAGTGGGCGGCGGTGGCAGCGGCGTGTGGTCATTGGTTATAGATCGGTCGCTTTCCTCTTCAATCCAAGTTTTTTTTTATAATTTTCCAAAATGTGTCTTGTTGTCTCTTTAAAATATGTCCCCATTCAATGAATCTTCAAGAAGTTGCCTCCTTTCAAAACTCAATTGAATGATTTTTCGGGTCCATTAACTATTTCTCACATTTTCACCAAAGGTTGCTTCAAATACCTCTTCAAAAATTCATCCAAATTCAATGTATCATGAAATAACTACTTTTGACGTTTAAGCGCGGTGTATCCAACACTTAAGCGACTCTCTTTATTTAACTAGCGCGTAAGCACCCGTCCTAGGCGCTCAAGCGTCTTAGTTCATTTTCACTCCTTCATTTTTGCTCTAAATATGATCCTTTTTCAATTCTTTCATAATTTTTCATCAATTTGATTGTACTTGAAAGAAAAACACATAAATATCTTTTATTAAAGCGTAATATTTCAAAAACAGGTATAAAAATGTGTATATAAAAACTATATCTTTTAGATGTATCAATAGCTAGTATAAATAATTACAACATCCCAAAAGCAGTTGTTATCAAGCCTGCAAGACCCATCACTCCACAAAAGCCTTTTAATCTACCATCCTCATTGGTTTGGAAGTCCCACACAAACATGTTGTCCTCAGTTTGTCTCTCCATGAACATTTGTACCAGAAATTTAATGTCACCTTGTTCAATTCTATTTTTTTCTTTCTCTATGAATAAAGTTGTAGGCATTTCACTTCATGCATTCCACGTCATCTACTCCCCCAACCTATGTAGCAAAGAAGTTAAATGTGTTTATTGCCATCTACCCTTATGGCTGATAGGCTATCTCTACCCTTAGAAGATGAACAAATTATTTTCGAGGCCCCATTTTCTAATAGGTTGTCTCTCATTCGAAATACACTGATCCACCCTCTACCCTTATGGATCAATATAGCTTTGAATCATTGGGATGATCCTAGTTGAGATGACCATATTAACCTTTGATATTCCTATTCACTAATTATCATAAAAAATGTATACACGACTCTTTTTAATCAAGAGTTTTATTGAGTATCCCCAAAGATATAATTAATATGTGGGTAATTCTTATAGGGTTTTACTTGTAGAAATATTTTCAAAAAGTTTTGACCTCATTTCTTTTGGGCATATACCTCAGATCTATCACACAAAGATTATCTTATAAAAGTTCTCCCCTTTTTTTTAAAATTTGTTTGTCTAATTGCATTATATTTTCTCTCTTTTGAATGTCTCCTTTTATCATAATCATTGCGATGATCCAAGAAAGTGAGTTATTTAGAAAAGAGTGTTATAAAATAAAAATTAGGCAAGATGGCAACTCTGCCAAAGCATTGCCTTCCAAAAAAAGTTTAAAAAGTTTTAAATGGATGTAAGAAATTTTTATTAAATGGATTTATAGATTAGGATGCCTATGTAGAATAAACTAAGGGATTTTAGAACATTGATCACCAAGATTTCATATAAAAATTAATTTGATCCTTTTATGAATTAAAATAAGCTCCTAGAGCTTGGTATGATAGCTTAGTAATTTCTTGATAAAAAAATGATTTTAATAACGTGGAGTAGACACCAATCTCTTTTTTGAGAATATATGAATCAATATCATTATTGTTAAAATTTATATAGATGCTATTTTATTTGCAAGCTCTAATGAATCTTTTTTTCATGATTTTTCATCAATAATGAGTAAAGAAATTGAAATAATTCAGATGGGAGAACTAAACTTCATTTTGGTACTTCTTGTAAAACAACAATTAAATGATATATTTATGCATCAAACTAAATATGCAAATGATTTAATTGACTGGTTCAATACTGAAAAAAAATCTAAATGGAATAAGACCCCAATGAGCCAAACTACAAAACTAGAACTTGAACTTATAGATATAAAATTTATCAAAGAATGATTAGTTCACATTTAAATCTCATTATGAGCATGGCTTACATTATTTTTATTGTATATGTTTGCGTTCATTTTATAGGCCAACCATAAAACTCGTTAACTATTGCTAAGCATATAATTTAATATATGATAAGCACATCTAGGCTAAATTTGTTGTGTCCCAAAAACTCACTTTTATGTGATGTAATTTCTTCTTTTTTTTTTTTTAGTTGATTATGCTAGTTACAAGGTTGAGAAAAAAAGACACATGCGGAAGCATATTTTTGGTGTCATCCCTATTATTTGTCTTCTCTGAAGCAAAATTCTATTGTCTTATTTACTATTGAAGTTGAATACTAAGTTGTAGGATGTTGTGTTGCTTAAGCTCTATAGATAAAACAACAACATAAGAATGTGGATTTAGATTTAAAGACACACCCACCAAATGTGATAATACTAGTGTTATCAGTTTAAATGAAAAGAAGGTTAATAAATATGTTGGCAGCTTAAATTATCTGATTATTATTTAATTTTGTTATCTTTCATAAGCATGCTTTAAAGTGGATAAATAAATTATATATGGATTAAGGTCAATTTGCACCTTTTCTTGAAGTAGCTAATTTTGATTTGTTATCATAAAAAAGGGGGATATTCTTGTCTGTATAGTTTAATGATAACAAATACATGATTGATCAGGCTAATATTTTATTCTTTAGGATGATATGTATATGATGGAAGCTTGGATTATAAATTAGTATTAGCTAACTGTGTTTGTTTAATTTTAGTAAAATTCATTTTAAAATATTTTAAAGCTTCTCAAAAAATTATTTAATAAAAATATTGCATCACTTTTAATCATTAAAAATTTCTATTTTATNGGTGGTATTTATTTTGTTATATGACAGCTATGGTTGCGTACATGTAGGTTTTTTTGGATTCCTATACAAGTATTTATTTTTATCTTATGTAAGAGATTTGGNCCCTCTCAAGCGACACCTTGATACAAGGCCAAAAGATGCTCTCCTCCTCTCTAACTCTCTAGTTATTATTCTTCATTTCTTTGTGGTAGCTTAAGATCTCTTCTCCCTTCACTCCTCCTTCGTGATAGCTTAAGATCTCTTCTCCCTTCCTCCTCCTTCGTGATAGCTTAAGATCTTTTCCCTTGCTCACCTAAGCCTCACACCCTCTCTATTTATAGAAGCAAGAGAGTGGTAGGTGGGAGGTAGGTGAGCGGTAGGTGAACGGTAGGTGAGCGGTAGGTAAGATGTGGTAGGTGAGCGATACCACATTACAAAAATGCCCTTTTACCTTAGTTCAATAATTGGGGGTCAAAATAACAATTCTCCACCTTGACCCTCAATTGAGAAGCTTCAAAGTAAAGATTCCCTCCACCTGGCCCATGAGGGGCCTTCAGCCCTTGCTTGAGTTTGCTAATGCTTTTTTACCTTCTCGCGGGCACTCCTCTGCGTCCAACGGAACAAATCAGGAATTCCTCATCTGCCTCTCACACGAGAATAACTGCCTCTCCAGAGCCGTNATATATATATATATATAGTTTTTAGGCTGTGCACGCATTTTCGGACGTATACAGAAAATATATACATATATATATATACACATTCTCGGACGTATACAGCAAGTATATTTACATTTACTGCAAAAAATAAGAAACTGTTATAAGAAACGAATTTGCTAAATAAAGGTTAGGAAGTTATTACATAAATAAGAAACTGTTAGTTTTAATTTAAGTAAACAGCTTGTGTGTCTGCTTTTATAGGAGAAAATTGTAATGCCAAGGTTTTTTTTTTAAAGAAAATTTAGATACATACCATGTATTTTTTCTGTTTTTTCATTACTATACATGAGCTCTTATATTTACATGTGCAACACATAATTATCATAAACTTATGCTCAAAAAATATATTTTACGTTTACAAAATAAAATATTAAAGCTATGCACTTTTTAACTATATATCCGTTATAAGCCACTATATGGGCTTGCTTTAAACAACGTAACGTGTTTAAATTTGATAAAATGACATTCCATTGGAATCCAAACCCATAGTAAGGTGTTCATGACATCGATACTGTCATCAGTGCTTCACCAAGAAATGGGAGTAAAGTGGATGATATGGTGTACATGATACGACAATTTTACTTGAGAGAGTTATTTAGGGTTTTCAAAAATTGAAAATAAATAAAATATAGTTAATAACATATAATTGGAATGATATATGTATTTTCAGATATATATACATGATGCATTCATATTACATATTATCTAATGAGACGAACGCGTCAAATAAGGCTACGTTTCCATTTTGTTGATTAAGCAAGGCATAAGTTTAAATCATTTGCAAGCTAGCCTACTTAACTGAAGTTTTTGGTGGGACATGCTTCGCACCTTAAGAAAAATTTCATGGGAATTAAATACCCATGATCTTTTTGTGCTTCGCCCCCTGCTTACGTATACTCCTAGCTAAACTCACATGCTAGGACTCGGATGTTTAATTAAAAAAACCTTCATTAGATGGAGTGTAAGTGGAGAAACCCTCAAAACTTAAAATCACAAATAAAAAATACAAAAACTTTCATAAAACACTTCAAAAATAAAAAAAATATAAGTATAGCCAAAATTTGCAAGCACAAAATTAAATAATATAGCAAATCAAATTTAAAAGAGAGTTTTATGAAATCACAAAACAGTATCGATCATTGCATAAATACATTATTGTTTGTGAAGAAACTCGTGTATATCTATTAAAATTGAAGGTGTTTTGAAGTATTGTTGAAGTTTTTTTGTTCTTGATGAAAAATAGAGAAATTTCATGGAGTTTTTTTTTTCCTAGAGTCTACTTTCATACAAAAAGCTTTTATTTGTAGATGTAGTAAAATATGCTTTTTCAAATCAATGAATGCCATTGGAGATAAAATAGAAATAATTCATATAACTATAAACTATTCTCGACGTACATGCATGGCATTTAAATTGGATAAGGAAAGAAGTGAATGGCATAAAATCTTTATATACCGTTTAATTGTTGATGAAATTAAAAAAAGTGGAGATCACACAATTTTAATGAATTTTATAAGGAAAGTAAAATGATATCTCATTTAATTTGAATATTCAATAGCTCGCGTGACTTATTTATTATAAAAGAGAAAACAAAATTTATTTAAATTAATGTTTTAATAAAATGATAAATATAATGAGAAATTTGAAGATAAATAATAATAAATCATTTATTATAAAATATAAAATGTAATTCTTTTAGCATTTTTAACAATTTAAAGATAAAATCTTAAAATTTAATATAGTTTGAGTATAATCTAAATATTTTTTAAACGAGCCGACTCACGAGCTAACGGGTTGAGTTGGATCTAGGTTGAGTTGGCTTGTTAAATGATCAGCTCTCCGGAGAAAAGCTACTTGGCACCACTGATAAACATCTAAATAGAAAATGTCAAAGGCTTGAGAAGCAAGGTCTTTGTCATTGTCAGTCAACTAAGTAGGCCGAAGAGCCTCTGCTGCGAATCTACAAATATGAGTGAAGAGCATGCGACCNGATCAGCTCTCCGGAGGAAAGCTACTTTGCACCACTGATAAACATCTAAATAGAAAATGTCAAAGGCTTGAGGAACAAGGTCTTTGTCATTGTCAGTCAACTAAGTAGGCCGAAGAGCCTCTGTTGTGAATCTGCAAATATGAGTGAAGAGTACGCGATGAAAAAAAAGGATGGTGCAAAGTAGCTTTTGACATTTTAAGGAAAAAAATCCCCTATGCAATTCTTTTCGTTCCGAAAGAGTTCAAGTACCTTACCCTCCATCATTGGAGCTCAACTTATGAGCCACTTAATTATAGAGTCGAGCCTAATTTGATTCACGAGCCACTTTGACTCATTTACACTCCTAGTATTTATAAGCATGTTGTGTGCTACTATTAATTTTTCTCTTGTAATAAATAAAAATTTTAAATTTTCCCAATCAACCAAAAAATAAATAAATAAATTTCACTCTATCTCTACTATACAAGATAAGTAATAAAATAAATGATTTCAATTCAATTCTCTTTACCATTCTCTTTATTTCTCTTTGTATACTTTGCACTCAAATTTTTTTCATATGTAGTACTTTGCACTAATTGTTGCTTCATCAAAGTTGTAGATGAACATAACTTACATATATAAAATTTAAGTAAGAAAACAATTGATTTAATGTGATTATTATAAAGCTCAATATAAATCACAAATAATTTTCAAACAAGAATCATTCTTTGAATCCTTGAATATAATTTGATTTAATTTTCATTAGATTTAAAATTATAAAATAAACCTAGTTATACACTGCAAGCATTTGATAATATAATCATATCGTTATAAGGCTTTAAATGTGGATTAAAAACTAACCAATTTAGATCTATAAGGGATCACAGATAAGTCGCACCTGGTATAATCTAAAGTTGCTTAGAGTCTTGAGTACATGAAATTATATTTTAGAAAATTACCTAAATATTTTATTTTACCAATCCTCTTGCTCTACAGTTGACAAATTCACACAAAAGACTTTTGACTACTTTATAGCAAAAAATTATTTATATGAAGAGCTTATCAACTGGTCAACCGGAATAGTGTATGCAAGTACGCATATCGTTCAAGTAATATATATTTGAAAATGATATTATTCCCATCACCAGAAAAAAAAAACATTTGTTACGACAATTTATTAATTTTTATATCATAGCAGTTCTCAAAAATTTCTTACGGCAAAAAAATTTATCCTTTTAATTTGTATTGCTCTTAAACCGTTTTCATTCTATCCCAGCAAAACCCATCGATGCACTCTCCCCTTTGCCTTACTTTAATTAGAAAAACCTTCTTCTTTTTCCAAAAAATCCCTTTTAGCAAGAGCCTTTCCTAACACCTGGCCGACTAATTTTTCACCGCATCTGCAACTGTCTGGTAGACCGATCAAATAGTATAACCTTGAACTTGCCACCAAATGGGTTTTTCCTATTTCGATCTTGTTATTCATTCGGTTGGTCTACTTTATGTGAGTTTAGAATTTGTTTTCATATCTATAGATTTTGATTTTATTTGTTTACCCTTTTTTTAGTGTTTAAGGTTTGTTTTAATCGCAAGGAAATAAGATTTTTTTCAAGAAAAATTGGATTTTCATTTGAACTTTTTGCAGTTTCTACATGATCAAGGTTTATTTTCCCTCTAATTTGAGAACGTGTAGAGAGAACAAGGAAGAAGAGGGACTAGATTTTGGTAACAAGAAGAGACAAAACATTAATGTAATTTTCAGATAGATGCCTTTAAAAATAATTCGTCTAAATTTTCAAAAAGATACACTGGGTTTAAAGTCTAGTTCCAATTCTGTAACTTTAGCTTTGGGGCCTTAAGGCTTAGTTGATCCCAACATATATGGGGAATGTGTGTGCATTTGTTTGGCTGGTAAAGATAGTTTTGAAGGAGCTAGCCTGTTGACCTCACTTTTGATTGAGGTTTAGTCTTCCCTCTTTAGTAGCCTAGGGTCTAGCCATAAGAATTTCCTGTTGACTATTCGTAGAAAACTAANAAATTTATTTAAACTAATATTATAATAAAATGATAAATATAATGAGAAATTTGAAGATAAATAATAATAAATAACTTATTATAAAATATAAAATGTAATTCTTTTAGCATTTTTAACAGTTTAAAGATAAAATCTTAAAATTTAATATAGTTTGAGTATGTTTTATCTTGATATTTTTTAAACGAGCCGACTCACAAGCTACGAGTTGAGTTGGATCTAGGTTGAGTTGATTTGTTAAATGATCAGCTCTCCGGAGGAAAGCTACTTTGCACCACTGATAAACATCTAAATAGAAAATTGTCAAAGGCTTGAGAAACAAGGTCTTTGTCATTGTCAGTCAACTAAGTAGGCCGAAGAGNAAATATTATCTATATAAATTTTAACAATAATGATATTGATTCATATATTCTCAAAAAAGAGATTGGTGTCTAATCCACCTTATTAAAATCATTTTTTTATCAAGAATTTACTAAGCTATCAAGCCAAGCTCTAGGGGCTTATTTTAATTCATATAAGGATCAAAATAATTTGAATACGAAATCTTGGTGATCAATGTTCTAAAATCCCTTAGTTTATTCTACATAGGCAGCCTAATCTATAAATCCATTTAATAAAAAATTTCTTACATCCATTTAAGCTTTTTTAAACTTTTTTTGGAAGGCAATGCTTTGGCAGAGTTGCCACCTTGCCTAATTTTTATTTTATAACACTCTTTTCTAAATAACTCACTTTTTTGGTTCATCGCAATGATTATGATAAAAGGAGACATTCAAAAGAGAAAATATAATGCAATCAGACAAAAAAATTTTAAAAAAATGGGGAGAATTTTTATAAGATAATCTTTGTGTGATAGATCTGAGGTATATGCCCAAAAGAAATGAGGTCAAAACTTTTTGAAAATATTTCTACAAGGAAAACCCTATAAGAATTACCCACATATTAATTATATCTTGGGGGATACTCAATAAAACTCTTGATTAAAAAGAGTCGTGTATATATTTTTTATGATAATTAGTGAATAGGAATATCAAAGGTTAATATGGTCATCTCAACTAGAATCATCCCAATGATTCAAAGCTATATTGATCCATAAGGGTGAAGGGTGGATCAGTGTATTTCGAATGAGAGACAACCTATTAGTAAATGGGGCCTCGAAAATAATTTGCTCATCTTCTAAGGGTAGAAATAGCCTATCAGCCATAAGGGTAGATGGCAACAGACACATTTAACTTCTTTGCTAAATAGGTTGGGGGAGTGGATGACGTGGAATGCATGAAGCGAAATGCCTACAACTTTATTCATAGAGAAAGAAAAAAATAGAATTGAACATGGTGATATTAAATTTATGGTACAAATGTTCATGGAGAGACAAACTAAGGACAACATGTTTGTGTGGGACTTCCAAACCAATGAGGATGGTAGATTAAAAGGCTTTTGTGGAGTGATGGGTCTTGCAGACTTGATAACAACTACTTTTGGGATGTCGTAATTATTTATACTAGCTATTGATACATCTAAAAGATATAGTCTTTATGTACACATTTTTATACCTATTTTTGAAATATTACGCTTTAATAAAAGGTATTTGTGTGTTTTTCTTTCAGGTACAATCAAATTGATAAAAAATTATGAAAGAAGTGAAAAAGGATCATATTTGGAGCAAAAATGAAGGAGTGAAAATGAACTAAGACGCTTGAGCGCCTAGGACGGGCGCTTACGCGCTAGTTAAATAGAGAGAGTCGCCTAAGTGTTAGATACACTGCGCTTAAACGTCAAAAGTAATTATTTCATGATACATTGAATTTGGATGAATTTTTGAAGAGGTGTTTGAATCAACCCTTGGTGAAAATGTGAGAAATAGTTAATATACCCAAAAAATCATTCAATTGACTTTTAAAAGGAGGCAACTTCTTGAAGATTCATTGAATGGGGACACATTTTGAAGAGACACCAAGACACATTTTGGAAAATTATAAAAAAAGACTTGGATTGAAGAGGAAAGCGACCGATTTATAGCCAACCACCACACGCCGCCGCCGCCGCCGCCGCCCACTTTTTTTTATTTTAAGTTTTGGTTTGTATTGTAAGTGAAGGAAGAGATTCAAATAAACTTCAAGACTTTGATAGAAAGGATTTTGAGATAATTTTTTATATTTGTGACTACATTTTGTTTTAATTTAGACTTCTTGTTTGTGTGCATGAGTTCTACTTTCAAATTCAAGTGTGGTTGTGCTTTCTCCAGAAATTCTAAGTAGTTTTCTTTATCTTCTTTCTTAAAATGATAAGTGATTAAGTATTAGATGGAAGTTGTGTGAAGTATTAGCATTTAATGTTGGAAAAAGTTGTGATGATTTAAAACCTTTGCTTTATTTACTTTATGATTTGGTCAATTAAGTTGTTAATACCTATTGTGAGAACATGTAAGATCCGAGATGACATTGTCTCAGTCAAAAAAGGGGTGATAATCATATATGATTTCAAGGATGAGAATGTATTCATGGGGTTGAGCATAAATAAATAAGAAAATAAACTTTGAAGGGTGTAGAATTAGACGACTTTAGAGTGAAAGACTAAAGTCCCCAATTTGATTTATAGTTTTAGGTTTTGATGCGAGATGTTAGCCTCCAGGTGGAGGGTGAAAAGAGAACTCTAGAGTGAGAGCTGGTATCTTCCTTACCTGACCTGGCTTCAAGACTATTAAAACTATAGATTAACCACTGTTTTTTATAACATCTCTAGTAAAAGTAAAAAATATTATTGATTCTATTTGACACAACACAATTAAAATACTTCCACAACAGAATTCACGATAAGGAAAAATAAATTTTATTTATATTTATATTGCATTTATCTTGCAAATATCTAGTTAAGTTAGTTAGTTGCTTACTTTATTTTCAAATATCAAATATTTAAAAAAAGAAGCGAGCTCGAACTGCTTCAGACTACAAGTTCGAGCTCGTGTGACTTATTTATTATAAAAGAGAAAACAAAATTTATTTAAACTAATATTATAATAAAATGATAAATATAATGAGAAATTTGAAGATAAATAATAATAAATCACTTATTATAAAATATAAAATGTAATTCTTTTAGCATTTTTAACAATTTAAAGATAAAATCTTAAAATTTAATATAGTTTTGAGTATGTTTTATCTTAATATTTTTTAAACGAGCCGACTCACAAGCTAACGAGTTGAGTTGGATCTAGGTTGAGTTGATTTGTTAAATGATCAGCTCTCCGGAGGAAAGCTACTTTGCACCACTGATAAACATCTAAATAGAAAATGTCAAAGGCTTGAGAAACAAGGTCTTTGTCATTGTCAGTCAACTAAGTAGGCCGAAGATCCTCTGTTGCGAATCTGCAAATATGAGTGAAGAGCATGCGACGAAAAAAAAGGATGGTGCAAAGTAGCTTTTGACATTTTAAGGAAAAAAATCCCCTATGCAATTCTTTTCGCTCCGAAAGAATTCAAGTACCTTACCCTCCATCATTGGAGCTCAACTTATGAGCCACTTAATTATAGAGTTGAGCCTAATTTAATTCACGAGCCACTTTGACTCATTTACACTCCTAGTATTTATAAGCATGGTGTGTGCTACTATTAATTTTTTTTCTTGTAATAAATAAAAATTTTAAATTTTCCCGATCAACCAAAAAATAAATAAATAACTTTCACTCTATCTCTACTATACAAAATAAGTAATAAAATAAATGATTTCAATTCAATTCCCTTTACCATTCTCTTTATTTCTATTTCTATACTTTGCACTCAAATTTTTTTTCATATGTAGTACTTTGCACTAATTGTTGCTTCATGGAAGTTGTAGATGAACATAACTTACATATATAAAATTTAAGTAAGAAAACAATTGATTTTATGTGATTATTATAAAGCTCAATATAAATCACAGATAATTTTCAAACAAGAATCATTCTTTGAATCCTTGAATATAATTTGATTTAATTTTCATTAAATTTAAAATTATAAAATAAACCAAGTTATACACTGCAAGCATTTGATAATATAATCATATCGTTATAAGGCTTTAAATGTGGATTAAAAACTAACCAATTAAGATCTATCAAGGATCACAAATCACTTGCACCTGGTATAATCTAAAGTTGCTTCGAGCCTTGAGTAAATGANTTTGCACTAATTGTTGCTTCATCAAAGTTGTAGATGAACATAACTTACATATATAAAATTTAAGTAAGAAAATAATTGATTTAATGTGATTATTATAAAGCTCAATATAAATCACAGATAATTTTCAAACAAGAATCATTTTTTGAATCCTTGAATATAATTTGATTTAAGTTTCATTAGATTTAAAATTATAAAATAAACCAAGTTATACACTGCAAGCATTTGATAATATAATCATATCGTTATAAGGCTTTAAATGTGGATTAAAAACTAACCAATTAAGATCTATAAGGGATCACAGATAAGTCGCACCTGGTATAATCTAAAGTTGCTTACAGTCTTGAGTAAATGAAATTATATTTTAGAAAATTACCTAAATATTTTATTTTACCAATCCTCTTGCTCTACAGTTGACAAATTCACACAAAAGACTTTTGACTACTTTATAGCAAAAAATTATTTATATGAAGAGTTTATCAACTGGTCTACTAGAATGGTGTATGCAAGTACGCATATCTTTCAAGTAATATATATTTGAAAATGATATTATTCCCATCACCAGAAGAAAAAAAAACATTTTCTATGACAATTTATTAATATTTATATCATAGCAGTTCTCAAAAATTTCTTACGGCAAAAAAATTTATCCTTTTAATTTGTATTGCTCTTAAACCGTTTTCATTCTATCCCTACAAAACCCATCAATGCGCTCTCCTCTTTGCCTTACTTTAATTAGAAAAACCTTCTTCTTTTTCCGGAAAATCCCTTTTAGCAAGAGCCTTTCCTAACACCTGGCCGACTAATTTTTCATCGCATTNAAAAAATTTATCCTTTTAATTTGTATTGCTCTTAAACCGTTTTCATTCTATCCCAGCAAAACCCATCGATGCGCTCTCCCCTTTGCCTTACTTTAATTAGAAAAACCTTCTTCTTTTTCTAGAAAATCCCTTTTAGCAAGAGCCTTTCCTAACACCTGGCCGACTAATTTTTCACCGCATCTGCAACCGTCTGGTAGACCGATCAAATAGTATAACCTTGAACTTGCCACAAAATGGGTTTTTTCCTATTTCGATCTTGGTATTCATTCGGTTGGTCTACTTTATGTGAGTTTAGAATTTGTTTTCATATCTATAGATTTTAATTTTATTTGTTTACCCTTTTTTTAGTGTTTAAGGTTTGTTTTAATCGCAAGGAAATAAGATTTTTTTCAAGAAAATTTGGATTTTCATTTCAACTTTTCGCAGTTTCTATATGATCAAGGTTTATTTTCCCTCTAATTTGAGAACTGGTAGAGAGAACAAGGAAGAAGAGGGACTAGATTTTGGTACCAAGAAGAGACAGAACGTTAATGTAATTTTCAGATAGATGCCTTTAAAAATAGTTCGTCAAAATTTTCAAAAAGATACACTTGGGTTTAAAGTCTAGTTCAAATTCTGTAACTTCAGCTTTGGGGCTTTAAGGCTTACTTGATCCCAACATATATGGGGGGTGTGTGTGCATTTGTTTGGCTGGTAAAGATAGTTTTGAAGGAGCTAGCCTGTTGACCTCACTTTTATTTGAGGTTTAGTCTTCCCTCTTTAGTAGCCCAGGGTCTAGCCATAGGACTCTCCTGTTGACTATTCGTAGAAAACTAAAAAAGGAACCCTCAATATTAGAAACTCTAAACTCTTCCTTGCTCAACTTGAAGTTCCACATATTGGTCATAACCTCTAGCACTTAGTAGGTTGGGTCAGTATGAAGGATCTCAAGGAGAGTCCCCATAGGACAATTTTACCTTAGGGTTGACTCTGGGTGTTGTTCTAGAGCTAGTTCACTCACTTGCACTCATTATCACCCACAATCACTCACAATCCTAAAACCCAAAATTGTTGGATTTCATCTCTTAATCTATTGAGAGACTCATGTAGATGGTTCCCTAAACCCACTAGCCCCTAAACCCACTAGCCCTAGGCTAAGGTCTAGCTAAGACCAGTACATAGAGGACCTAAATGGGGATTTCTTTGGTCCATAGGTCATGTAAGGTGATTGACACCCCAATTCTACCAAAAATATCCAACTTGACCTTTTGCCCCCAAATCCACCCAAATTACCTAAATGCCCTTGAAACCCTAAATTTGGCAAAAATTCCTAAATTCACCCAAAATACCAAAATTTGTTCAAAAATCATTTCAAACCATTTCAAAATACCCAAATTGGCCAAAACCACCCAAAGTTGCCAAAATTACCAAAATACCCTCAAATTTGCCAAAAATACAAAAATACCATTGGCACCCCACATTTTCCAAAAACACCCAAAATAACTCCAAATGTCTCCAAAAATAATTTGGACCTTCAATTGAAAAAAATTTGGCCAATTTGACCATTTTGACCAAAAACTCCCAAATGATCTTTAAAGCCCAATTTCCCCAAATTTGTCCTAAATATCCATCAATTTGGCCCCAATCCTCCACAATTTCAATTCTAAACTCAAATTTATCTTTTATATGATCAATAAAAACCAAATCCAAGCATAATTGGCCCATGCTTTGAGCTCAATTTTGATCAAATCAAAACCCCCAATTTTGGCCTTATAATCTAATCTCACCTAAATGAACCACATAGCCTACTCAATTTTCTTTAATTTGAATCCTAAACTCTTCGTAAAAATCCTACACATCAAATTGGACCTACAATAGGCCTTTTTCAAGCCTCAATTTTACTCAATTTCAACCCACACTCAAAAATCCCAAATTTACCCCAAATTGGCTATGCCTCCAAATTCCACCAAATTAAATGCCCTAGTCCCAAAATTGGCACCCAATTGATGTTGAATACTCTTTATTACATTCCTATATACCATTTTGAGCCATCAATTTGGACCTAACCCAACCTTAGCCCAACCTAAACCCAAGTTTAACCCATCACCCCCAAATTGACCAAATGTCCAAAATCCTTCAAATTGAACCTCCGAATCAATTCAAAATCACTCCAAACCTTTTCAAAACCTCTCATGACAATCATCTATACAATATTGATCAATCAATTGAGCTCAATGTCATGGTTAACCAAACCCAAACCCAACTTCTAGGCGTTTTGATGCAAATTGAACCCCTTCAACAAAATTGACTTAGTCATGCCTAAGCCACCAAATTGATGACACCATAGCCACTAAGCACACTCTATTGATCATAATAAACCCATTTAAACCAGCTTGGTGAGCTATGGACCAAGGGTCCCATTAACCAAAATATCTCCTCTATCATCACTTGCCATTGAGGGTTAACCATAATTAACCCTCCCTTGGCTCACCTGACCACCTGGCCACCACCCCTGGCCCTACTGGCCAACCTAGTGGCTGTAAAATGCAAAAATCAAGGGCCACCACCCCTAAATCTAACCAAATTCCAACCCTAGAGGACATTTCATCCCAATGGCTCTTTAGAGATTCTCAGCCCTCCACATAAGCACCATTTTTCACCCATCAATTGGCCATGGTAGCCAGCCCAAGCTCTTCTGTTTAATCGGCCCCTCCATGGAAAAAGAGAAAAGGGTACAAAATCCTTTGGGAAACTCTATCAAAATCTCACCAGAGACTCTCCAAACACCTCTAAGCTCAAGCCTTCCATGTTCCCCCTCTGGTTACTACTGTGGAAGCCCAATTTTGAGCTCAAACTTTTAGTTCAAACCAAGACATCTCTCCACAGTCTACCAAACTCAAAGTAATTGTGCACACACCATCCCTACAGTGAAATAAGTTGATCCCCCACAAAATCCACATCTGAAATAGCCTCTAGGATAGCTCTAGACCAACTCTTGAAATCGTGTTTGATCAAAATCATACCTAGACAAATCACCAGAGCTTAAGACTTCATCTAGAGGTTCGTTGGTTCCAATCAAAGCTACCACAACCATCTGATTGAGGTCTCCCCTCTCAAACAAAGGCATTGAACTCTAATCCTAATCTGAGCTTATTTTGATTCATTATACATATTTACTGAATTTCATATCGTATATGTCGTATAGATGTGTGTGTCTTGAGTAGATGAAGGTTTAAAAACAAACTCCATGTGATTTGATTGAGTCTAGCTCAAGATTTTAAGGTTTTACTGTGAACGGCTTACGGGATCACTTAGGTACAATGAACGGTTGTCGTTCGATCGAGCGTGTATCCAATGAACGAAGAAGATTGAGCCTGACAGACTCTTGGTGCGTGAACCACGGGACGCGTGGCAGCTGAGGTGGATGGCAGCGTCGAATAGCGGAGTGCCGAGTGTGAGTTTCGAGCCACCGTAGGATGAGTTGGTGACATGCTGGGCAAGTAGAAAAATAAAGATTTTTGAATTATTTTAAATGCCTAAACTTCAAAAATCTATATCTTTCTCTAGAAAAATCATAAAAATAAAAGAAAAATACTCTCTTGCTCACTAAATAAAGAATAATAATGTGGACTAAAAATAAAAATTATTTTCTTATCCCTTGATTTTTAATGAATTAAATACCCTCTTGAGTATTTTAATTCATTATGATAAAAAATTGCTCACCATGGCTTGAAATTTTAAGGGTTTGTCCCCATCACAGAGGAGATCTTCTTTTATTTTTTGAAGGTCAGAGAGCATCTCTATGCCTAGCCCAAATTTTCAAGCTAAGGTGGCCATTTTGGCTTATTTTAATGTTATAAATCAAAATATCTTTTGGAAAATTATGAGAATAATTTTAGTAGGTTTCTTGTGGTAAGAAAATCTAGGAAAACATCAAGATGCTTTGAATTATCCTGTAAATTTCTATATTTAATTAAATGTAAATATATTGTGTTAATTTTTTGGAAATTATGTACTTATCCAAAATTGACAAAATTAATCCTAGATTATTCATAAAAATCATTTTTACCCAGTGTAAAAATTTGAAAATTATTTGATTAAGTCAAAGAATTAAAGTTAATTTTCTAAGGAACCTTGTATTTTTGTACCAAAATAAGTATATTAAATTAAATACACTTGGGAAAATTATGAAAAGTGATTTTCTGAGTTCTTTGTGATCAGAGGCATTTAGGAATAATTAAAAAGTACTTTTTAGAAAATACTTAATTTTTAAGCCTTATTTTGAATTTTAAAATAAATAAAAATAATTAAAAATCTTAAAAAATATCAAAATATTTCAAAATGTGCCGAATTGTTCTCTAATCACTTGACACTCATTAAAATTTTTTTCCTAATTTTTCGTATCTTAAAAATAAATTTTAAAGGCTTAAAAGTGGATTTTCCTCATTTTCCCATTAAAATAATTCTAGTAAATAAATTAAAAAAAAATCATGAAATTTTGTCTAAGTATTTCTCTGACTTAGGGAAGCTTCTAATAATTTTCTCATAAATAAAAACTTTATGTTGGAAAGCCAAATACATTAATTTCTAAAAAACCTTATTTTCTGAATTTAAATAAATAATTAATTAAATTAAATTATAAGAGGTCACATATTCTCCTCTAATATTGTAATTACCTCATGGATATGACACTCAAAACGCTCAAGGTTATTTGAGTTATGTTAATGAGTTATGAGGTGAGGTGCCGCGAGGGTAAAATAGTCATTCTAGATTTTGGTGCCTTAATCAAAATTTATGATTAACTACGACAAAATGGGTAATTTTGATCTTCATAAGCATGTTTGCATGATTGAAATATAATGAGATTAAAATGTAGAAACTCACTCACCACCCTTGAACAACATCAACAAAATCTTAATTCTCCTAATCTTCATGATTTGGAAGTCAACTAAGATTAAATGATTCCTAAGTGATGGGCTTAAGATAAAAAAGATGATAATTTACTTTTTTTAAGCCCAAAGTTGAGGATGATGTGATCATTCAATATATGTCACTTAAATCAAAATTCTGACAATCACCATTTCACCTATTATGATTGTTAAAGACTTAATAGCGACATAGACTCGATGTCTAAACTCAATTGATTCAATTTTGAAGATAATATGATTGGTGATTAACATCTTTAAACACTACAAACCCGACCTTAACCGTGGGCACCACAATCTTAAATGACTTAAACTTGTCTTAGGGGCACCCACTCGATTAATCGAGTATCCTATCTTTGAGATAATTAAATTGTCAAGTTTCACTGAGCAACGAGGTAGTCACACTTTGACCTCTAATGATTAATGGAACAATATGATAATTTCTAAATAAACTCAGAATGTTTCAGGAGATCTTCAAAGTGGTCTGGAGTCATGCCACGAGCACTTTGAAATCTATTGGACTTTCTGAAGGGCAAATTAGACTTGTCATATTTTGTTCTTAAATCATCTACTAGGATCTTCTGAGATTCAATAAAATCATAACTTGGGGTTTGATAGCTAAACCTTCATCGAATCCTGCAATTTAAATTTCCTTGCAAAATTATACACATGTCTTGCAAGTTCTGACCTTTCAGGTGGTGGAACGAGAAGAATCGATAGGTACACTTTTAAATTAATGCATTTACCTTTCTATACTTCTTGTCTCGAGTTTGCATGTTAAAAATTGATGTCACCTTGCATGAAAACCAAAGCTGCTAGGATTGCCGCAAAACCAAAACTAAAACTAAAATCAACTAAGATAAAATTCACCGCCACAACATTCAAAATATAAGAGAACTCAAGTTTTAATCACAAACATCACAAATCAACAATTGCAACTAAATTAAAACGTCTCTATCGGATGATCAAAAATCTCTCGGAGGAGATAACCTACGGTTTCTAACGAGATTTCTCATGGTTTAAATGAAAGTACAAAATTCATTAGGTTGAGTTTAGTAAATTTATTTGGATTAAGTGAATCCGATATAAAATAGTGGTACCAGAACGAGGGAACCATATGATCCTGACCAGTGTCACTCTAAACATTTAAGGGACCATAACCTTAGGGACATCCAATTTGACATCATAACTTGACATATTAGAAAACTTAAACTCGCTACGACGAGGAGCTTGGAACTAGCATTGTGGGTAGCATGACCATCTTCAACAGCAAAAGAATCTACAACATCACATCTCTCCTTATAAGTAAATAACAAACCATAGGAATGCAAAATAAATTCTCACCCTATCTTTAGGTTTTTGTATAGCTGTGTTGTACAATATAAACCCTAATTCGTCTTAGGATTCTGAGTTTATCGTTCGTCACGACCTAAATCCTCACATCTACCAGGATATTTGTGTGAGCGTTTTACATGAATGTAAGTCCTAAACAAATAAAATTGATAGAATGAAACATTTAAATAATTTATCTTCTAAACCGAGCCAAACAATAGGGTAGACTAGGCAGTCACCGAGGTTCTCCTTCGGGCTGTGACATCCCTTAGTTCGTCCTCCTTTGGATCCTACAATAAATGTTTCAAATTTGAACAATTCCTATTTCACACCTCTTTGTCCAATTTTGTTCAAAAGTCTTAATCCTTTTGACCTCTTTGAAGATAACATTTCATGATTTTTATCCAAAGTTTTCTTAGGTGACTTCGGTTATCTAAGATGTATTAACTATAGGGGCTTGCCCTTATACGAAGCTTTTCCGAACCTAGCTTAATATAAAACCTATTTAATTCTTCGTATTAAAAAAGGGAACTTATCAGCAAATAAAATGGTTTTGTAGACCAGGCAGACGTCGTATACTTCTTAGTTTATTTGATCAAGTCTCACCCTCAAGTCTTGTGTTTATCTTTCGGGATAGATACAGAGTTTGAGGTATAATGCTCTTTAATTTAAACTATGAAATATATGAGGTCAATTTGATTTCATATTTTTCTTAAACTATATATATATATATATATATAT